>JBBPFJ010000946.1:0-34810 GCA_037975025.1 Excoecaria agallocha
TATATATATATATATATATATATATATATATATATATATATATATATATATATGAACACACATACAAAAAAAAAATATGAAGGAAGAACAAATCCTAAAGATAAGTAACAAAAAAAAAAAAAATTAGAAGAAGAAATTATTTTATGAGTAAAACGAAGGAGAATATGGAAAACAAAACTACAAATGAACAAACATAAAAATGAAAGATGAAACATAACAACAACAACAAAAACGACAATAAAAACAACAAAAAGAAAAAAATTCGTTTGAATTTTTTTTTTTTTACTTGTAAACAACACGGTTACTAGGAAATCCCTAGTAACCGTGAGACAACACAGAAAACAAAACGGAAGGCAAAAACATAGACAGAAGCCACTGGACAGAAATTTAAACAACAAGAAAACACAAACATAGCAACTTCCAAAAATATGCAAAATAGAAGAAAATTAAAATTAAAATAAAATAAAATTAAAATAAACAAAAGGAAAGGAGACTTACTTGGTGATGATGATGATGGAGAAAATAAAGAAGCTAAAACAATCACAAGCAATAAAAATGTCAGAGAAAAAAAACCAACGAAAAATAAAAAGAAAAGAAGAAGAAAACAAAGAAGAAAAACAAAGAAGAAGGAAGAAGAAGAAAAACGAAGAAGAAGAACGATAAAGAAGAAAAACAAGAACAAGAAAAACTTCAAAGAAGAAAAAGAAAAACGAAAAGGAAGAAAAGAAGGACAAGAAAAACTAGATTCAACCTAGATCTAAACAAAAAGAAAGAAGAAAAAGATAAAATCAAGAAGAAAACTTACCAGAGAAGGAGGCGGCGAGCGGCGGAGAACGGAGGAGGTGAAGAGAAGAGGAAGAGAGAAGAGAGAAAAAGAGAGAAAGAGAGAGAGAGAGAAAACGAAATAATAGAAGATATGGACTGAGGTGTATTAAAAATTAGGGTTTCGTTTTTTCAAATTTTTTTTTTAAATAACACGATTACTATGAAATTCATAGTAACCGTGAGCTAACTCGCTAACAGGTTCTGGACTAAAACTGACCTATCTCACGGTTACTAGTAATTTAATAGTAACCGTGAGATAAACTGAAATTTGTTTCTGGATTAAAACGAAGGTATCTCACGGTTACTAGTACAATAATAGTGACCGTGAGATAAAACACAAAATTCTACTGGACTAAAATTGATCATTGGTCACGGTTACCATAAAAAACATAGTAACCGTGAGATAACACGCAAATGGCTACTGGAACAAAATCGACATAGGTCACGGTTACTATGAAAAACATAGTAACCGTGAGATAACACGCATTCCAGTTCTGTACCCAAAATGAAGGAACCTCACGGTTACTAAGATAATCTTAGTAACCGTGAGCCCCTAAAATTACTGAAAATTTTATTTTTTTCTCACTCTCTCCCAACAATTAAACAAGACTTTCTCCTCCACTAAATTTCCAGAAAAACACAAACATAATGAATGAAACTCACAAACCTTGAACCACTACCCTTAACACAACTATTAATAAGAAAATAACACAAAACATTGTTCAAAAGTATGAGTTAGAGGTAGTTCTGCATTTATCAAGTTCGCAGCTGGACTTTCAAATACCATCAAGGGTCTTGAAGAGTGACAATCACCGAAGCACCTTCAAACGTTGGTTCGAAATAGGGCTTCACACGATGTCCATTCACCTTGAATTCTTTGTCATCTCTCGGGTGTTTGAGAGTCACCACCCCAAATTTATCTGCTCTTACTAGCACATAGGGCCCTTTCCACCTTGATTTAAGTTTCCCTGGAAACAGTCTCAATCTACTATCATAAAGCAGCACTTTCATTCCTGGGATAAGTTCCTTCTTGGCTATTCTTCGATCATGCCACTTCTTTGTGTTGTCTTTGTATTTCTTGGCATGTTTATAAGCCCAGAATCGGATCTCCTTCAATTCGTTCAACTGCAAAGACCTGCACTTTCCTGCATTCTCAAGGTTAAGATTTAAAAACTTAGTGGCCCAATAAGCCTTGTGCTCTAATTCCACCGGTAAGTGACAGGATTTTCCAAACACCAACCTAAAAGGTGACATTCCTATTGGTGTTTTAAAAGCTGTCCTATAAGCCCACAAAGCCTCATCTAACTTGAGGTACCAATCTTTCCTAGATGCATTGACTGTTTTCTCCAAGATTGCCTTCAACTCTCGGTTAGAGACCTCAACTTGTCCATTAGCTTGGGCATGATATGGGGTAGTTATTTTGTGCCTCACTCCAAATCTTTTCAATAGGGCTTTGAATTGGTGGTTGACAAAATGTTTCCCACCATCACTAATAATAGCTCTCGGGGCTCCATAGCGGGTGAATATATTCTTCCTTAAGAATTCTAAAACAACATTTGCATCGCAAGTCCTAGTGGCTATAGCTTCTACCCATTTACTCACATAGTCGACTGCCACTAAGATATATTCAAACCCATAAGAAATTGGAAAAGGCCCCATGAAATCTATCCCCCATAAGTCAAACAATTCAACCTCAAGCATGTTAGTTAATGGCATCTCATCTCTCCTGGTTATATTTCCCACCCTTTGGCATCGATCACAGGTTTGAATGAACATTTTAACATCATGAAATAAAGTGGGCCAATAAAACTCAGAAGAGAGAATTTTCGATACCGTTCTGTTAGGGCCATGATGTCCATCAGCTTCCCCACTGTGACAAGCTTGCATGATTTCTACTTGCTCCTCCTTGGGAATGCACCATCTGAGAACTTGATCAGCACATAGACGGAAGAGGTAAGGATCATCCCAGATGTAGTGCTTCGCATCAGCTTTAAGCTTTTTCCTTTGCTGCCATGTGAAGTCTCTTGGTATATAATCTCCTGAAAGAAAATTTGCAACATCAGCGAACCAAGGTAAAGAAACTTCACAAACAAATAATGCACAAATTCGTTCATCAGGGAATAAATCCGAAATCTCCCCTTTTTCAATATGATCATGCTCCATTCTAGACAGATGATCTGCTACATGGTTTTCTGCCCCCTTCTTGTCTTTAATCTCTAAATCGAACTCTTGCAATAGGAGTACCCATCTTATCAGTCTTGGCTTGGATTCCTTTTTGGCAAAGAGATGCCTTAGTGCTGCATGATCAGACCACACCACAATCTTTGCTCCCAATACATATGGTCGAAATTTCTCAAATGCAAATACAATGGCAAGAAGCTCTTTTTCAGTTGTGGTATAATTGACTTGAGCTCCTGTTAGAGTGTGGCTTGCATAATAAATAGCACAAAAGACTTTCTCTTGCCTTTGACCGAGCACTGCTCCAACTGCAAAATCGCTCGCATCACACATTAGTTCAAAAGGCGAATTCCAATCCGGAGATATAATCACCGGAGCTGAAATAAGCTTTTGCTTCAATAATTCAAAGGCCAATAAACATTTATCATCAAAATCAAAAGGAGCATCTTTCATTAGCAAATTTGACAAAGGTTTCGCAATTTTCGAAAAATCCTTTATAAACCTTCTATAGAAACCTGCATGCCCTAGAAAACTCCTTACTCCCTTAACATTGGTCGGTGGTGGAAGCTTCTCTATAACCTCTATTTTTGCCTTGTCCACCTCAATTCCCTTCTCAGAAATCTTATGCCCCAAAACTATCCTTTCCCTCACCATAAAGTGGCACTTTTCCCAATTTAGCACTAAGTTGGTCTTCTTACACCTACTTAACACTAAGTCGAGATGCTCTAAGCAGCTCTCAAAGTCAAGCCCATATATGGTGAAGTCATCCATGAATACCTCCATAAATTTCTCTATAAAATCATGGAAAATTGCCATCATGCACCGCTGAAACGTAGCCGGCGCATTGCACAAGCCAAAAGGCATCCTCCTATAGGCAAAAGTGCCATAAGGGCAGGTAAAAGTGGTTTTCTCCTGATCTTCAGGGGCTATGGGGACTTGCAGATATCCCGAATACCCGTCTAAAAAATAATAGAACCTATTACCTGCTAACCTTTCTAACATCTGATCAATAAATGGCAATGGGAAATGATCTTTTCTGGTAGCATGATTCAATCTTCTATAGTCTATGCACACCCTCCAACCCGTGACAGTCCTAGTGGGGATTAGTTCATCTAATTCATTTTTTACTACTGTCATCCCCCCTTTCTTAGGAACACATTGCACTAGGCTAACCCATTTGCTATCAGAGATTGGATAGATTATACCTGAATCAAGCAATTTAAGTACCTCTTTCTTCACAACCTCTTGCAAAGCTGGATTGAGTCGTCTTTGGGGTTGAGCGACCGGTTTGCAATCCTCCTCCATAAGAATCCGGTGTGTGCAGTAACTCGGATTAATACCCTTCAAGTCCGTTGTCTCCCATCTTATTACTTCTTTATGTTTTTTTAACACCTTGAGCAGCGTCTCTTCTTCAACACCTGTCAACAAGGAAGAAATAATCACTGATTTTTCTTCTCTTTCTAAAAACACATACTTTAAATGAGAAGGAAGAGGTTTTAGTTCAGATTTTAATTCTCCCTCTTGCAAAGTGATTTTCTCTTGCTTTGAATTTTCCTCCTCGCAGTCTTTCACCACAGCTGCTATTAGTTCTTCTTTTGCTTCATCCAATTCTTCATTTTCCAAGGAATGCATCAAACTCGAATTTATTGGATGACTTAGCAGTACTTTTTCTTGCACTTCCTCCACACATTCGTCGATTTGGTCCATGAAGTAGACTGACTCTTCTAGATTACTTGATGGATATTTCTGACACTTGTTCATATCTACTACCAGTTCTTCTTTGTTGAATCGAAGAGTAACCTTTTGCCCATGAACATCAATCAAAGCTTTTGCAGTGTTCAAAAATGGTCTTCCCACAATAAGGGGTACTTTCCTGTCTTCCTCCATTTCCATGACTACAAAATCCACGGGAAATATGAATTTTCCTACTTTTACCAGCAAGTCCTCAATAACTCCCTTAGGCCTTCTCATCGATCTATCTGCGAGTTGAAGTCGCATTCCTGTTTCCTTGAGATCGCCTAAATTGAGTTTCCTGCACATAGAATAAGGCATTAAATTAATGCTGGCTCCTAGATCACATAACGCATTTCCAACAAAAGTTTCACCAATTTCGCAAGGTAAAGTGAAGCTACCTGGATCTTTCAATTTCTCCGGGATCTTGTTCATTATAATTGCACTATAGTTTTCAGTAAGTTGCACAGTTCGATACCCTTCTAATTTCTTTTTATTAGAACAAAGTTCTTTCATAAACTTAGCATAGTTGGGCATGTGTGCTAGGGCTTGAGCAAAAGGCAAATTAATATGCAATTTCTTAAACATTTCTAGAAATCTAGCCAATTGCTCATTCTTCTTCTGCTTCCTAGCTACAGCAGGAAATGGCAACCTATTGATATCAAGATCCTCTATGTTTGGGTTCGCAATACCTTTTCCCTTGTCATTCCTTGGAGCATCCGTATCTACCTCTACTCTAGAGTTAGAACTACTTACCTTCCGTGTCGGTTCCTCCAAGTCAGTTGATGAAGTTGGTGATCTATCTCTTTCTTCCTCCTGTGCTGTTTCCTTGCCACTTCTCAAAGTGATTGCTTTGGCCTCCTCTTTGGGATTGCGGTCCACATTTGAAGGAAATGTCCCCGGTTGTCTGTTTGAAATAGAAGTTGCAAGTTGACCCAATTGAGTCTCTAAATTTCTCATCGAAGCATCTTGATTTCGATTCCATTGCTCCTGAGATTTCCACCTTGAATCTTGACCCGCCATAAATTGTTGTTGGCTATTCATAAAACTAGCAAACATGTCTTCTAAATTTGGCTTCTTTTCTTGTATGGGTGGTCGTGATTGAAATCCCGGTGGATGGTATGGTTGAGGATGATTAGAGTTTTGCCCTTGATGGTGATTTGGTGGATAGGGGACTTGGTAGTGATTGGTGGCTTGTGGTTGGTGGGGCTGAGCTTGACTATGATAGGCATTTGAGTGGTAAGGTGCTCTTGGTTGTGGTTGAGAAGATGAAGCTTGTTGATTCCCATCCTTCCAGGAGAAATTAGGGTGATTCCTCCATCCCGGATTATACGAATTGCTGTAGGGATCATTCCTTCTATAATCACCCAATGCATTTACATCACCTACCACTCCACCTTCTTGGATAACTTGCTCACTTTCACACGGTCCACTCCCTTGATTCACTGCAGCCATATTTTGAACTTTCAAACCACTCAACTCCTTTTTTACCAATTCTAGCTGTGCTTTTAACAGTGCTACCTCATCCACATTGTGTAAACCTTGTCTCCTCGGGACTGATCTAGGGGCAGTCCATTGTGAATCATTTGCTGCCATCTCATCCAACAACTGAAAAGCGTCCTCAGGCAGCTTGTTCAAGAAAGATCCTGTCGATGCTGCATCCAATAATGACCTGGTTTGAGGTGTAACTCCCGCATAAAATATGGTCATCAATTGGTAGACAGCTATTTCGTGATGTGGACAGCTTCTCAATAATCTTCTAAACCTCTCCCATGCCTCGTGAAAAGGCTCTTCATTCATCTGATGAAAACTCATTATGCTATTTCGGATGCTTGCCGTCTTTGTTGGAGGAAAAAATCTCATTAAAAACCTTTCTTGCATTTGATCCCATGTCCATATTGACTGACGTGGTAACATTTGTAACCATTCTCTTGCCTTGCCAATCAATGTGAATGGAAACAGCTTCAACCTCACTGCTTCCGTGCTAACACCCGGAATTTGAACAGTGTCACTCACTTCCAGAAATATGTCGATATGTTGGGCTGGATCCTCTACTTCTGAACCAGAAAACTGATTCCTCTGTACCATGGTAATGGTGGCTGGTTTGAGCTCAAATTGTACTCCTCTCGGTAATACAATTGTTCGGTGATCTTCATTCCACCTTGGCACAGCGTAGTCTCTTATGGTTCTTTGCCTAGGCATTTCTTCTCTTCTTGCCCCTGGCATTTGTTCATGTGCCCTCGGCACTTGTTCATTCTCGGGAGGAAACTCGTCAAGAGGGGGATCGTGCTCCATCTCATTATCTCTATTATCCCTCCTTCTTTGGTGTAGAGTCCTCTCGATTTCAGGATCAAAAGGCAGTAATTGCTCTTGTCTTATTCTATTCATGCACCAATTTCACCTGAAAAGAATCAAGAAAAACAAAATAAGGAAAAGAAAACACATACAAACAATAATCACAGCTTACTAACAACGGCAAGTTCCCCGGCAACGGCGCCAAAAACTTGTTGCGACCCTAGCAAGTGTACTAGATCGACAAGTAATAAAGTGGGGTAAAGTTAGGACCCTCAATATCGAACCCAAGGGAAATGTGTGTGTGTAGACTGTGAGGATTAATTGTATGCTAAAGAATTCCCAATTGTTTGTGTGTATGAATTGTTGATTTATGTAATGTAACTTAAAAACCTAAGTATGTAAAATAGAGAAATTTAAATTTAGTGTATTAAATTCTGAAAAATTAGCAAATGTAAATATCTATAGAAGTAAAGCGTTACTCAGGTTCACTTATCCACCCCATACCCAAATGTGAATAAATTTTTACATAAAAGTATACATGAATGATCTCGGGATAACCCATCTTAACCCAAGCGTCCCATTTCGGAGCCAGCTATTCTAGTTGCTAAACGTCCGATTCCGGAGTCAGCCCAACAACTAGCCTAAACCCGGGTCTAAAATCCTAAGTTCGGTCTACCGTCCCATTCCGGAGCCAGGCAACCCAAAACCCATCTATTTCACCCCCTACTCTAGTTTTAGAATCATAAATACCACACATCTAGAGTCCCATTCCGGAGCCATCCAAAATAGACAATATTCATGATAGAAAAACTGAGCTAAATCATTCAAAAGCTCCAATCTATTAGGCTCAATACCCATCAAGACATATGATAAACACCATTCATCCCATAGGATACAAAATAACTTAATAGTTCGAAAAATCAATGATAAACAAATAAGTACTTGTGAAATAGACTATCCATTCATGTAAAAATAAATTTGAGTTCAATATTCACATTATGAGCAGGGGATTCAAAGATCCCCAAGCAACAACAAGACTACTCACAATCCATAATCAAATGAAAAGAGAAAAAGATAGAAAACCCCTGAAGTTCATGGTGAAGAAAACCCAGCTGACTCCAAGCCCTTCAATCTCTTTCTCCAAAGCTTTCAGGAAAAATGAGCTTCAAAATATGTAAATCTATACTTGTAAACTCTATATCTATGCTTAATCTAAGTGTTTTTGTGTAAATCCTACTATTTTCAAGTATTTCTATGTATTTTTGTGTGTAAAATAAACTAAGAACTTAAAGAGAGAAGAAAGAAACCCTAAAAACTGAAATTTTACCCAAAAAACTACTCTCCCTCGATTTTCAGAAAACTCTGCTTTATAAAGGTCAGCATGGGTCACGGTTACTACCAAATTCGTGGTAACCGTGACCTCTAATAAAAAACCCTCTTTTGATTCAAATGGGTCACGGTTACTACTAGATTCTTAGTAACCGTGAGACTGCTCGGAGATGAATTCAGGATTGGGTCACGGTTACCATGAAATTCCTGGTAACCGTGAGATAGTTCTCATCTTCATTCTGGACTAAAAAGTTGCCTACCTCACGGTTACTAGGAAATCCTTAGTAACCGTGAGATGCTTCTCTTCTTGCTTCTGTATTAAAAACTCCATAGGTCACGGTTACCAGCCCATCAAGTACAATTGCCATGCTGACCGTGACATGCTTCAAAACGGTGCGTTTCGACAGGATGTATGGGTCACGATTACTAGGAAATGCCTGGTAACCGTGAGGTACCTAAAAATCACAAAATCTGTCAAAAACTCTCAAAAATCACACAAAAGCTAGAATTAACTGAGAATCGGATAAATTATTAAATGCTAGTAAAAACAAAGCAAAAGATGCTAAAAGATCAATGAAACTAGACTCAAATTAAACTAAAACTAAATAATGAAATTGAGTTATCAGTCGCCTTCCCACCGCCAAAAGTTGGTAGAGGCTTTATATGAGTCCACTGTTGCTACCACCATTTCTCTTTTTGAGTTGTTAGAATTGGTGAAAGAGGATTCTGAAGAAACGATTGTGTTCACTAATGTAGACCTTCTGGTAGTAAGACGTGAGCACAATCACCCTTTATACATTAGAGCCGAAGTAAATGGCAAACACACTAAATGTGTAATGGTGGATGATGGTTCTTCTCTCAACATGTGCCCTTTTACGGCAATGGTGGCCTATGGTATTGATAAAACTATGCTCACTAAGTCCAGACTTACCATAACGGCTTATGACAACTCCAAAAGGCAGACTACTGACACTTTTAGAGCAATAGTAAAGATAGGACCTATTGAGACAGAGATAAAATTTGCAGTGTTATAGATACCGACCAATTACGCTTTATTGTTAAGGTGACCTTGGTTCCATAAATTGGGAGGAGTCCCTTCCACCTTGCACCAAATGGTTTGAATCCCACATGAAAGAGGTATGGTTACTATTAAGGAAATGAAAGAAAACTCATTTTTTTCTTTAAGCATAGCTAATCAACCTTTCAATGGGTTCCATATGGCCGGAATTGGTGCCAAGGGGGAAAAATGGATTCTATAAGTTTTCAGGCCATTAACATGATGAAGAAAATAAATTATTTACTAGGTGTCGGATTGGGAAAGAATTCTTAGGGGATTCCTACACCTATTGCTCCCATTAGTCAGAAAGACAAAAAGGGTTTAGACTATCGTAAGGATGATGTTAAGAAACAACACGAGGTACAGCTGGGAGAGATTCCTCATATACTTGAAAGTTTTGTGCTAGCATCCGAGAAATGCAAATATTGTGGGGAGGCTAAACATGTGATAGTACAAAGGAAGGTCATTCCTAGATTTGAAATCTTCGATGATGTCTTTGACTGAACAATTGGAACCATCAAGCCTGTATTGGGATTCTAGGATGAAGAGGTTATGGCTAAGCACACCGATTTGGATTTAGGTCACCCCGAGAAGGTACTGACACCAAAGTCATGAGCCACCAAGGCTAAAGGCAAAGAAAAGATTGAAGGTAAAGCTACAGTCCCTGAGAAAGAGACATCACCAAAGGAAGAAAAGGCATCTGCTGTTGCATCGACCATCCCTAATTTGGAGGATGATTCTTTTGCTGATGTAATTTATGTTCTTGAATTGTTTTATAATGATGTACCCCTTCCTGCTCAAGTTAATAAGATGAATAACTTTGCTTATTTGTGTGATATCTCATCTAATTACTGATGGAATATGACATGGTATGTACATGATAATCACGCAGCGGAAAAATAATAAAATACATCATACATACCACGCAATCCATAAACAAGAATCGAAAACATGCAATTTTAGGGTTTTAAAACTTACAACTTTAGATGCACTTCAAGATTTGATTTTGATGATGACCAGCAACTAAGAAGGACTTATTCACCCTAGATCTTCACCACCAATGCCAAAGGAACAACCTCTACACCACTCCTCTCTATGTTCACACACACAATTGCAATGACGGCTTAAAATCGAGAGTGCTAGCTCTATGTTTAAGTATTTTGCAATGGTGATGGATTGAAGCTACAAGATCTGATCGTGTACTTCCTTTTTGGTTGCTATTGCTGCCCAAGAACACAAGAAAAACAAGGAAGAATCTTTTCTCCTTGTGAAATTCGGCCAAGAGTGTGAGAGAGAGAGAGAGTTCACACCTAGGGTTTTATTTTTTCACCAAAAATATATATATCATTTATTTTTTAAGAGTTAAATCCGAAATTAACTACCTGAAAGATAGTTAATTCATCCTCAATCACTTCCTTAAATCAAGTGACAAACATTAAAGCAAACTCTTTCAAATTTTAAATTCAAATTAATTTTGAAATAATCATAAGACATTTAATCAAATAATATCACTTAATAAGGATATTTGCATGTGCGAAATTCACAAGGAGTTTGTCTTTGAATTTCGGCCACTCCATTTCTTATGTAAGTGTTTTACTTTGATTCAAATTCTTTTAGGCTTTAATACTCAATTAACTTAATTAATACAAGATAATTAATTAATTGAAATTAAACCTTGTAGGCTGAATCTCTCTTTCTAATGGACCAAAGTCCATTTAGCAATTTTAATACCCATTACATACATTAATTTGACTTTAATTAAAAGCCAAAATTAATGCCCAATATTTAATTTAAATATTTTAAGCCCAATGCTTTGTGTGTGATCCTATAGGTCCATTTAATATTGGCAATGAATTAATGAATTAATTCAAAGGCTATATATATTCTCTAGCAAGATATTATAGCATTCCAAATTAAATGAAAATGCAAATGGCATTTAGTGACCTAATGCAATTTTGCATAGTCCCTTACCCTTAAATATCAGAATTAATATAAGGCATGGAACCAGTCATCCTTATATATACTAATTCCTTTCTTGATGTTCCGGTGACACTAAACTCTCAGATAAATAATGATTACTCATTATTTCATCTCGGTATGGCCATACACTTCTTAGTTCACTGATCAAGTGGCCGATGATATTTTCTCTCTTATCAAGAGGGGTAATCCCTTCACTTCTCTTATGCTCTCCAACATGGATTAGTGCATACCCAAGCATACCCATACTTGTCACCCTGTTACGAGCACGTTAGGTGTATGTCAAAGTACACAGTAATTCATAAAGAGTTTCATAGAGATTTTAGGTCTAAGAACTCCGATGCAAAACTTGCACATGAGAAACACTTATGACTTATACCATGTAGTGTTCTCATGAACGGATCAAATCCAGATACCATGTTCTAAATATGTATCTATGATCTCTGATTGACACTCTTGTCCTTATGATCCGTAAGACAGAACTCATCTTATTAGAGAGAGCATACTAGTCTTAATTCATTTATTATTCACATAACAATGACTGACTAGGAATATTTAGAATGAAGTCTCATTTGTTTCAAGGTCTTACAACCATGTGCCTCACACATGATAACTTAAACTGAAACAACAATCTTGGATAGTTCTATCAATTGATATGCATAGGAATACAATAGATAAAATAAATGCCTCATTTATTAACTAAAGTGTTTTATTACAATGCATTGGGGCTAGGGCTTACACTAACAATTACATCATGCATGATCATAATCATGACTCATTCATATTTGACATTAATTTAACAATCACTACTTCATTTAATCTCGGAATATAAGATAACCCTAAAGAGATCTTGATTGCATCCGACTTGACTCCTAAAGAGAGAATAAAATTTGAGAGAATATTAAAAAAATATGAAAAAGTATTTGCCTGAACTTATGAAGATATACCTAGGATTGACAGAAACGTTAAGGAACATGCCATTTCAATGTATCCAGACAGTAAGCCAGTAAAGCAGAAGCTTTAAAGACTCAGGCCAAAATGGGCAGAAAAGGTGAAAGAGGAGGTAAAGAGACAGATTGAGGCAAAGTTCTCGGTTGAAGTCCAGTATCCTACCTGGCTAGCCAATGTTGTCCCTATTACTAAAAAGGATGAAAAAGTGAGAATGTGTGTGGATTATAGAGATTTGAATAAATCTTGCCCAAAAGATGATTTTTCACTCCCCCACATAAATCTGTTGGTCGACAGTGCGGCAAAATGCATGTACAGTTTTGTTGATGGATACACAGGGTATTATAAGATCTTAATTAAGATAATAGACAAGGTAGAGATAGCCTTTATTAGTGAATGGAGGACCTACGCATACAAGGTCATGCCATTTGGACTGAAGAATGCGAAGGCCACCTATCAGCAACTGGCTACCATAATCCTCAGCAATTTGATCCATAAAGAAGTCAAAGTGTACATTGACGATATAATGATTAATTCAGCTATGAGGGAAGGACATTTTGAGGCCTTGGAGAAGTTTTTCCAATGGATAAATAAGTATAACATCTGTCTCAACCCAAAGAAATGTGTGTTTGGGGTGACCTCTAGCAAATTGCTAGGGTATGTGGTCAGTCAAAAGGGGATAGAGGTGAATCCAAATAAGGTGAAAGCCATTTAGGAAATGTCGATACCAAGAAAGGAAAAGGAGATTTGAGGGTTTCTTGGGGCGAATTCAATACATCAGTCGGTTCATTGCTAGACTCACCTTTATATATGAGCTAATTTTTCAGCTTTTGAGAAAGGATCAGCCGGTCAAATGGAACGATGATTGTCAGAAGACCTTTGACACCATCAAGCAGTACCTATTGCATCCTCCGATTCTTCAGCCACCCAGACCATCAAGGCCTTTAATCTTATACATAGCAGTGGAAAAAAGTTCAGTAGGGGCCATGCTATCTCAAGAAAATGATGCCAAAGCTGAGTTCGCTTTGTACTACCGAAGCAAGAAGTTCCTGCAATATGAGAGCAAGTATACATATGTGGAAAAGATTTGCTTGGCATTGATATAGGCTGCAAAGAAGTTAAGGCACCATTTGTACTCCTATAAGATCCAAGCAGTGGCTAAACACAACCCACTCAGATACCTCTAGTCAGCACCATCCTTATTAGGAAAAATGGAAAGGTAATTATTACTCTTACAGGAATTTGAAGTGGAGTATGTGACTAAAAAGATGATCAAAGGAAGGGCAGTTGTAGAGTTTTTGGCCGATCACCCGTTGGAGGAAGACCAGGTTGATTATGAATTCCCAGATGAAAGTGTCTGTGTCATAACAGTTCAAGGCTGGCAAATGTAATACGACGGGGCCACCAATAATAGAGGAGCTAGAGTAACAGTCTTTCTCATCACACCTGATGGCAAGAAGCTTTCCTTAGCCAAAAAACTAGGATTCAAGATGACCAATAATGAAACAGAGTACGAAGCTTGTCTACACGGAGTGGAAACCTTGATAGCATTGGGGGAAAAATTGTAGACGTATTCGAGGACTCATCTTTAGTAATCCACTAAGCAAAAGGCCAATGGTCCATTACGGAGGAGAGGTTGGTACCTTATGTAGAATCCCTGAGGAGATTGAGCAGTCAATTCGAGACCTATACCTTCCAACATGTACCACGGGATGAGAACCAATTGGCTAATGCCTTGGCAACCTTGGTGTCTATGTGGGACAATCCCAAAAGGATGATCATGAGACTAGTGATCATTACGAGCTCAATTAAGTCTTGCTTCGAGGGTAAAAACTTTACAAGTTTAGATGGATCTAATGACAAGCCCTGGTATTATGATGTCCAGAATTACTTGGAAACTTCTAAGTTCCAAGACGAGGTGACGGAGAAAGACCAGAGGATAATTCGAAAGTTATCTAGTCAGTTCATCAGCGTAGATGGGGTCTTGTATAAAAGAAAAGTTGATGGTATTCAGCTAAGATGCCTAGATGAGAGAGAGGTAAAGAAAGTCATGAAAGAGATGCATGTAAGGGTATGTAGGGCCCATATGAACGGATTAACATTGGCCAGAAAGATCATGCGATAAGGATTCTTCTAGTTAACTATGGATACTGACTGCTCCAGATATGTGAAGATGTGCCACCAATGTCAATAGTATGCTGACTGATAATCTTGTTTTTAGTGTTTATTTTCTGGATAATTTTATGTGTTTTAGTGTCTCATCTTGCTTGTTTTTAGTGTTTAAGACTATATTATTGTTTCTTATTTGTATTTTAGTTATTTTGCTTAATTTAAAGTTTTTAGGTGCTTAATTTTCTTAAATTTTACTTTTTGCAGAAAATTTTACTAAGGCACGGCTGAGACAAAATGTCCCAGCCATGTCCAGTGCAGATGGCAAAGCGCACCGTTTCACCATTAGCCACGGCCGAGACGATTCATCCCAGCCGTGCCCAATCCAGGAGTGAAAGCGCACCATTTCATTAAAAGTCGCGGATGAGACAAATTGTCCCAGCCGTGGCTATTGCATATTTCAAAATGCGCCATTTCATTAAAGGTCGCGGCTGAGATAAAGTGTCCCAGCCGTGGCCATGGCAGCCTGCGAAGCACTCTTGATCCAGAAGCTTGACACGGCTGAGATAAACTGTCCCAGCCGTGCCCTTTCCTTCTGTCGCGGCTGAGACAAAAGTGTCCCAGCCGTGGCCTCTTGGACAGCTCTATAAAAGCTGCAAAATTTTCTGCTTAGAGAGTCTTTTTTCTAGGGTTTCGTGCTTAGAGTGTTTAGGTAGAGTAGAAAATGCTGTTTTTCATACTTGGTGGGTTTTCATCCTTAGATTTTGAGTTTTACTTGTAAAAATTACACTTTTAACTTAGTTTTACTTCAAGAACACAAAGATAGTTATAGTTTTAGTCTCTAGCTTGAAGATTACTGATTACAATCAAGTTGCTGTTTGGAGAAGAAGAGGAGGAGCTTCATCAACTTCAAATCTTCAGCTTTAAATGGGTTTTATAGTTTTCACTCTTACTTTGTTAAAATTTTTACAATATGGATAGTGAGTAGTTGTTTTTGTTGCTTGGGGGAGCTTTGAATCCCCTACTCACAATGTGAATATTGAGCATATTTTGATTTTTTCATGAATGAATGGTCTATTTTGCTGTTACTTATTTATATTTCATGGGTTTTCAATCTATTGAGTTAATTTCCATACATGGATGAATGATGTTTATCATTTATCTTTGAATGTGTATTAAGTCTAGTGGATTGAAGTCCATGTTTAATCTTGCTCAGTTTTTCTTTCATGAATGTTGTATTATTTTAGACGGCTCCGGAATGGGATTCTAAATGTGCAGTAATTGTGATTCTAAGACTAGAGTGTGGAGTGAAATGGATTAGATTTGGGCTGTTTGGCTCCGGAATGGGAAGGCAAACCAAACTTAGGATGTTAGACCCGTGCATAGGCTAGTTGTTGAGTTGGCTCCGGAATGGGAAGTTTAGGAACTAGAATAGCTGGCTCCGGAATGGGAAGCTTGGGTTAAGAGGGTTATCCCGAATTCATTCATGTATACTTTTATGTAAAAATTTATTCACATTTGGGTATGGGGTGGATAAGTGAACCCGAGTAACGCTTTATTTCTATAGATTTTTATATTTGCTAACTTTTCAGAATTTAACACTCTGAATTTAAATTTCTCTATTTTACATACTTAGGCTTTTAAGTTACATTTTATAAATCAAACAATTCATACACACAACAGTTGGGAATTCGTTAGCATACAATTAATCCTCACAGTTTGCACACACACATTTCCCTTGGGTTCGATATTGAGGGTCCTAATTATACCCCACTTTATTACTTGTCGATCTAGTGCACTTGCTAGGGTCACAACAAATAGCTAGTGATGCCTTTTGGGTTCTCTAATGCACCAAGCACTTTCATGTGTTTGATGAACCAGTTACTCAAGCCTTTTATTGGCAAATTTGTGGTAGTATACTTTGATGACATTTTGATTTTTAGCCATTATGAAGAGGAACATGTGTCACATTTGCGAAAAGTCCTAACAGTCTTGTAGGCCAATAAACTTTACATCAACCTTAAAAAATGTAGTTTCATAACCACAAAGTTGTTGTTTTTGGGTTATGTCATCTCGGCTGAGGGAATATTTGTGGATGAGGCGAAGATCCAAGCAATTAGGGACTGGCCTACACCATCCAATATCTCTGAACTTCACAGTTTCCATGGATTGGCCACATTTTATAGACAATTTATCAAGAACTTCAGCACTATTGTTGCGCCTATGACTGAGTGTTTAAAGAAAGGCAAGTTTGCATGGACTGAAGAGGCTGCCAATAGTTTTGTAATCTTGAAAGAGAGGTTGTGCACCATCCCGGTGCTGGCACTACCTAATTTTGATAAGCTATTTGAGGTTGACTATGATGCAAGTGGGGTGGGTGTTGGAGCTATCCTGTCCCAAGAGAAGCAACTTGTAGCTTTTTTCAGTGAGAAATTGAGTGACCCTAGAAGGAAATGAAGCAATTACGATAAAGAATTTTATTTTGTTATACGGGCACTCAAAACTTGGGAACATTAACTGATTGGGAAAGAGTTCATGTTATACTCGGATCATGAAGCGTTGAAGTACTTGCATAGTCAGAGGCGGATTAGTAGTGATATGCATGCCCGATGAAGTCAATTTTTAGGCAAGTTTCCTTTCATTTTGAAGCATAAATCATGGGTGCAAAATTGAGTTGCGGATGCTCTAAGTAGGAGGGGTTCTCTACTGCTAACCTTGAGCAATAAGATTGTGGGGTTTGATCACCTCAAAGATAATTATGCTCAAGACACTTATTTTAGTGAAATTTGGGCAAAGGTCTCTAATGGAACCCCTTGTGAGTCATTTTATATTTATGACGGGTTCTTGATGCATGATAATCAAATATGTTTACCTAGAACCTCACTACGGGAGAAAGTCATCAAGGATTTGCATGGTGGAGGACTTGCTAAACACATGGGGCGAGATAAAACCATTGCTACAGTGCAAGAATGATTCTTTTGGCCTTAGTTGTGAAAAGATGTCTCAGGGTATGTTGAACGGTGCCTCATCTGTCAGTGTGCTAAGGGACAACGGGTTGTATATGCCCCTGCCTGTCCCAGAGAACATTTGGGAGGACTTGTCGATGAATTTTGTTTTGGGTCTGCCAAGAACACAGAAGGGAGAGAATTCGGTATTTGTGGTGGTTGATAGGTTCTCCAAAATGGCCCATTTTATTCCTTGTAAAAAGACTTCAGATGTTGTCGCAGTAGCCAGGTTGTTTTTTAAGGAAGTGGTGCGTCTCCATGGCGTTCCAATGACCATCACATCTGACCTTGATAGCAAGTTTGTGGGGCATTTTTGGCGTACTCTATGGAAGCTATTTGATTCACCTTTGAATTTCAGTAGCATCACCCACCCTCAAACTGATGGGCAAACCGAGGTGGTTAACAGGATGTTTGGTAACTTGATCCGAAACATCTGTGGGGATAAACCAAAATTTTGGGACATTGCCCTATCTCGGGCGGACTTCGCTTACAACAATACTGTCCATGCATAGTGCCACAGGGAGGACTCCATTTTCCATTGTGTACACCATAGCACCACAAAATGCGTTGGATTTAATCAACCTATCAAAAGGAGCTCCAAGTAATGTCAAGGCGAAGCAGTTGGCTGAGCAAGTCGTGGATGTCCATGTTGAAGTTCAACAAAAGTTAGAAGCCACAAACCAAAAGTATAAACATGCTGCTGATAAACATCGATGCCATGAAGTATTCAATGTGGGTGATCAAGTTATGGTGTTCTTGCGTAAGGAGAGGTTTCTAGCAAGATCTTACAGTAAATTGCAACCAAAATAGTATGGACCGTTTACAATTGAGAAGAAGATTAATGACAATGCTTATGTGGTGGGGCTGCCAGGTTCACGGGGGATTTCCAAAACGTTTAATGTTGTGGATATCTAGCTTTTCCACCCAACTGATACTCCCTTGTATCCACATCACTGGGGGTCGAGTTCTTTTCAAGTGAGAGAGACTGATGCGGTAGAGCTGGGTTAATTTGTTTGACAGGGGAGTGAGTACTTTTGTTACAGGGGAGTGATTATTTTCGGCAGTGTTATTTTTATTTTTGGCAGTGTATGTTTAGTTTTGTTTCCCGTTTTGTTCTTAGTTGGGTTTAAGGGTACTTTGGGTTTTTCGATGTTTTGGTTTCATATTAATTGTAATTCTTTTCCTAGGTTGAGTAGACTGTGATTTCAAATAAACTACTATATTTTCTTTGGAGATTCTTTCGCTGCATCTTTCCTGTATTTTAACGATTTTATAAAATAAATTTTTATATTTTCAAAATTATATATTGAGTTTCTAAACTTTTTAAGAACACATTAAGTCTAAAATGGACGACATAAACGACGGTGTAACACACGCTCAATTAAAGTCGTCTGTATTTTAACGAAATGCTGCTGTTCTAACGTTCGTTTGCACTTAATGTGATTAATTAGGAGAATTAATCACAATCAAATTAATCCAGAGAAATAACTCTATTTGTGAGACTACTTGTATTATTATTTTTGCTGCTGTTCATTTCTTCAGGATCTATCTTTATTTATTACTATTATTGTTGCTTTTGTATATGTGAACTTTAGGAATTTGCAAATACATATCTAGTTCAAGATATAATTAAAAAAAATCTACAATATATTTGATATCTACCTTTTACTTTGTTATTATGTAAGAAAAAATATCTATGTTGGCCTGGATTACAGTGCTAGCGCTGCTAGCCTTTGCCGGGTGCTTGTTCAACTGGAAAGAAAGATCACCATTGACCGTGAACTTTTTCAAATGTTGTATTTAAAGAAATTTAGGATAATATTTCTGCATTTTGCATATTGTAATCTTGAAGGGATAAAAGGGATTTGCATTTTTTTTACCTTCTCCTTCTTCATCTTCTCCCGTGTCTTTTGTATTGTACCTGTACGTAATTGTAGGTGAAGAAACTGAATTTCTTTTTGATTTTTTTTATCTAAATTGTAATGTGATATCATATATATTTGTGCAGAAAAATTATGCAATTTATCTAATTAATTGATCCAATTAGTTAGCTATTTTTAAAATTTCATAGCGACCAATAATTTTGATTTATTAGAAAAAAAACCATATTTGAACAAGAAAGCAATCTATTATTATAAGTAACTCAAGGTATCCTACTATAATATGGCAAATATTTCCTTGTAATCTATTATTATAAATAACTGGATTTTGGTATACCAATGGATGTACTTGGTATACCATATTTCAAATTTAGATTTCATTTTCTATAATAAAAATTGAAATGGAAATGCCACGAATTTCATTTGGTTAAATTTTACATTTCACATGTGCATGAAAAGTATTGTTTAATGTGTTAATTTTAAACACTGTTTTCGCTATTTTTTTCTAAATATGTATTTAAAAATCCCTTTGAATCATGTTCTGGAATTTGGTATACTGAACGGTATATTAAATTTTAATGTGCAAATATATTTTGTTTTTTGCTATACCGGACTACCAAATGTTCAGAGTGCAAATATGTTTCGATTTTACCTGTATACCAAATTTCAGAGTGTAAATATATTCTATTTTTTGGTATAACAGGTATACCAAATTGCAAACATATTCTGCTTTTTGGTATATATACCAGCCGGTATACTCAATTTCAGAGTATAAACATGTTCTGATTTTTAATATACAGGCCGGTATACCAGATTTAACAGCCGGTATATCGAATTTCAGAATACAAATATGTTTTAAAAATTGATATACTAAATGATATACCGGATATATACCAGCAGGTATACCAAATTACAGAATGTAAATCATATTTTGTTTTAAATAACAGATATTTCTATTAAAATATATAAGTCATAAATGTTGAAATTGAGAAGAGTAATTTGTATGTTCTCTATTTTTTTTAAATATGTATTTAAAAATCCCTTTAAATCATGTTCTAGAATTTGGTATAATAGGCGAAATACCAAATTTCAAAATGTAAATATATTATATTTTTTGGTATACTGGATGGTATACCAAATTTTATAATGTAAATATATTTTATTTTTTTGTATACTGGATGGTATACTAGATATACCAACTAGTATACTAAAGTTCAGAGTGCAAACATTTAGTGCCTTTGTCCAAAGTGTCTGCTATTTCTGATGAAGCTATAATTGTATTATAAAAATTACAAGTATATTTTTATTATTTTGCCATGCGAATTTAATTACAGATTTCCATTTTATATATCAAAAATTAATTTTTTTTAATTTAGCTATAATCCAATTAGCTAATACAAAATGAGAATCTAATTTAATTTTTTTATAATAAATGTATATAATACTCTTCTAATAAAATTACTAATTTTTGAATATATATATACTATTATTATTGAAATTTAAAAGTACTTGAAACATATTGATAATAAAGAAAAAATAACACGAGATTAAAATTTAATTCACTAGTTTCAAATTAAATACACCAATCAATCGGATGTTGTAAAAAAAATATTGATTTATTGATCCAAGATCCTACGGACCCAAAATGATTTCACTCAAAATAATGATCAGAAACATGTCCGATTTGAATCCATTTAATAGATCTACTAAAAAATGATAAAATTAATATTGAAGTGATTAAGTTTGTAAGGAATACATAGTTTCGAAAAAAAATGTTTGTATGCAATAGCATAATTGAGTTAATAATTTCATAGAAAGCAAAAACAATTGTAAAGAAGAATTCTCATTTTATTTAAGAAATAATTTAAAAAATCGTCAATAATTTCCATTAAATTAGTGAAGGGGCTAATTCATAAAATATTGGGGCCAAGAGTTCCAAATAATTGAGTTAACAGCTGGTCTACTAATTAGTTACTCTTTATTTTGTTCCATACAATAAAATCACTGTCAAGATTATTATTTTTTAATTAATTTCTCCTTCAGATTAATATAAGTGTCACAATCCTAGAATTCTATCACTTTGAATTCCGGGGAACATGCATTCTTCCTAGGCCATATATTATTAATAATGATTTATTGCTTAGGGATATTCTTGGACTGTCCAATTCTCCAATTTAATCAAGCGTGTAAAAAAAATTAAAAAGTAAACATGATTTTCTTTTTTATGTCGGTTTGAAAGGAAAGCGAAAATTCAATCCGAAATTTTGTAATAAAAAAAATCTTATTTTACTTCATGTATTTTAACGATTTTATACATTGAATTTTTATACTTTCAAAATTATATATTTAGTTTCTGAACTTTTCAAGAACACATTAAATCTAAAATGAACAGTATAAACGATGGTGTAATACATGCTCAATTAAAGTCGTGTGTATTTTAATGGAACACTGTTATTTTTAACATTCGTTTGCACTTAATGTAATTAATTAGGAGAATTAATCACAATCAAATTAATCCAGAGAAATTACTCTATTTGTGAGAATACTTGTATTATTTTTTTTGCTGCTGTTCATTTCTTTACTATCTATCTTTATTTATTAATATTATTGTTGCTTTTGTATATGTGAACTTTAGGAATTTGCAAATACATATCTAGTTCAAGATATAATTAAAAAAAAAATTACAATATATTTGATATCTACCTTTTACTTTGTTATTATGTAAAAAAAATATCTATGTTGGCCTGGATTACAGTGGTAGCGCTGCTAACCTTTGCCGGGTGCTTGTTCAACTGGAAAGAAAGATCACCATTGACCGTGAACTTTTTCAAAGGTTGTATTTAAAGAAATTTAGGATAATATTTCTGCATTTTGATTTATTAGAAAAAAAATCATATTTGAACAAGAAAGCAATCTATTATTATAAGTAACTCAAGGTATCCTAATATAATATAACAAACATTTCCTTGCAATCTATTATCATAAATAACTGGATTTTGGTATACCAATGTATGTACTTGGTATACCATATTTCAAATTTAGATTTCATTTTCTTTAATAAAAATTGAAATGGAAATGCCACGAATTTCATTTCGTTACATTTTACATTTCACATATTTGTGAAAAGTATTGTTTAATGTGTTAATTTTAAACACTGTTTTCTCTATTTTTTTTTTCTAAATATGTATTTAAAATTTCCTTTAAATCATGTTCTGAAATTTGATAAACTAAATGGTATACTAAATTTTAGAGTGCAAATATATTCTGTTTTTTGGTATACCGGACTATCAAATGTTCAGAGTGCAAATATGTTCCTATTTTACCGGTATACTAAATTTCAGAGTATAAACATATTCTATTTTTTGGTATACCCGGTATACCAAATTGCAAACATATTCTGCTTTTTGGTATATATACCAGCCGGTATACTCAATTTCAGAATATAAACATGTTTTGGTTTTTGATATACGGACCAGTATACTAGGTATATTAGCCGGTATACCAAATTTCAGAATTCAAATATGTTTTAAAATTTGGTATATTAGACGATATACCGAGTATATACCAGTCGATATACCAAATTACAGAATTTAAATAATATTTTGTTTTAAATAACGGATATTTGTATTAAAATATATACGTCATAAATGTTGAAATTGAGAAGAGTAATTTGTATTTTCTCTATTTTTTTAAATATGTATTTAAAAATCCCTTTAAATCATGTTCTGAAATTTGGTATACTGGATGGTATACCAAATTTTAGAATGTAAATATATTTTATTTTTTTTGGTATACTGGATGATATACTAAATATACCAACTGGTATACTAAATTTCAGAGTGCAAACATTTAGTGCCTTTGTCCAAAGTGTCTGCTATTTCTGATGAAGCTATAATTGTATTATATAAATTACAAGTATATTTTTATTATTTTGGCATGCGAATTTAATTACAGATTTTCATTTTATATATCAAAAATTAATTTTTTTTTTTAATTTAGCTATAATCCAATTAGCTAATACAAAATGAGAATCTAATTTAATTTTTTTTTATAATAAATGTCTATAATACTCTTCTAATAAAATTACTAATTTTTTAATATATATACTATTATTATTGAAATTTAAAAGTACTTGAAACATATTGATAATAAAGAAAAAATAACACGAGATTAAAATTTAATTCACTAGTTTCAAATTAAATAAACCAATCAATCGGATGTTGTAAAAAAAAATATTGATTTATTGATCCAAGATCCTACGGACCTAAAATGATTTCACTCAAAATAATGATAAGAAACATATCTGATTTGAATCCATTTAATAGATCTACTAAGATATGATAAAATTATTATTGAAGTGATTAAGTTTGTAAGGAATTTATAGTTTCGAAAAAAAAAGGTCTGTATGCAATAGCATAATTGAGTTGATAATTTCATTTAAAACAAAAACAATTGTAAAGAAGAATTTTCATTTTATTTGAGAAATAATTTTAAAAAATTATTAATAATTTCCATTAAATTAGTGAAGGGGCTAATTCATAAAATATTGGGGCCAAGAGTTCCAAATAATTGAGTTAACAGCTGGTCTACTAATTAGTTACTCTTTATTTTGTTCCATACAATAAAATCACTCTCAAGATTATATTTTTTAATTAATTTCTCCTTCAGATTAATATCAGTGTCACAATCCTAGAATTCTGTCACTTTGAATTCCGGGGAACATGCATTCTGCCTACGCCATCTATTATTAATAATGATTTATTGCTTAGGGATATTCTTGGACTGTCCAATTCTCCAATTTAATCAGGCGTGTAAAAAATAATTAAAAAGTAAACATGATTTTCTTTTTTGTTAAGGGTTAGAAGGGAAAGCGAAAATTTAATCCAAAATTTTGTAATAGAAAAAAAAATCATATTTTATTTCTTGTATTTTAACGATTTTATACATTGAATTTTTATACTTTCAAAATTATATATTGAGTTTCTGAATTTTTCAAGAATACATTAAGTCTAAAATAAACGGTATAAAAGATAGTATAATATATGCTCAATTAAAGTCGTGTGTATTTTAACGGAACGCTGCTGTTTTTAACTTCTGTTTGCACTTAATACGTAATTTTAAAAACATATGAATCCAATGTATAAAAATATTAAAGTTTAAAAACTAAATTATAGATTTTGCCTTTTCTAATGCATTCAAACCTTGTCTAATATTGGAATGTCCATATGCCCATGGTTTTAAGAAACATGATTTATCATAATGTTAGTTATAGCAAATCAACCATAATGTAAACTATAATTTATAAATCAATATATACTTGCATTATTTTTTAAATTCTTTATTTTTTATTGCGTCACATTAAATTTTTATAGGAAAAAATCATATTTTGGTATCTGTACTTTAACGATTTTGCATATTAGATTTAAATACTTTCAAAATTACACATTGAATCTTCAAACTTTTTGAGGAGAGTACATTAAGTTCAAAATAGATGTCACGAAAGGCAGTGTAATATAAACGCGGTTAAAGTTGAGTGTATTTTAACGGAACATTGTTATTTTTTACGTCTGTTTGAACTTAATGTATTGTAATAAATAAATTCAAAGATTTAATGTATAGTTTTGAAAATATAGGGATTCAATATTTAAATACGTACAAGTTAAATAATCTAATGTATAAAAACGTTAAAATTCGGGACTAAATTATAGATTTTGCCATTTTTAAACAGTAATTATATACATTAAGACTAAATAAGAAATTAATAAAAAAATAATTTCAATTTATTCACTATGAGTTTTTGTATAAAAATTATTTTATTGTTTTCGTTGCCTTCTTCTTATGAACACAACAGAATCATTGCTCTGTCTTCATCCTCAATACTCACATCAAGCTAAGCTAAATCTGTGATTATTTGATTGAAGATATTCACGTGCTGCTCCAAATTTGAACCTTCCTGCATCTTCAGGCCATACATTCTTTGCTTTAGATACAATTTATTCGTTAGAGATTTGGACATAAACCGACTTTCCAATGTCTTTCATATTTTTCCTAGAGATGTCAGATTCATTACGTGATATATAATTTCATCTGCCAAACAAAACCTAATGGTTTCCGTCGCTCGCTGCAACAACTCTTTCTAATCTTCATCCTCTATAGCTTCTAGTTTATGTGGCTGTAAAGCCTTCAAGATCCATTGCTGCGCCAACAGATCTTTTACCCTTGTTTGCCACAATCCGAAGTTACCTTGTCCGTCAAACTTCACTACTTTGAATTTTGCACCTGATATAGCCATCTCAACAGGGCTCTGATACCAATTGTTGAAGATTCAGGCTAAATAATTGCAGGAATATTAACAAGACAAACAAAAACATCTAGAGAACACAAGAGTTTAACGTGGTTCAGCCAAATCTGCCTACGTCTTCAGGAGCAGCTATTCCTTTTTTTTCAGAGAAAAAGATTATATAAATTAGGTTACAACTTCAGTATTTATATATAACCCTCTTGGTACGAATTTACGTAATTATCCCGTACCCTACACGCATTAACGAGCTCTCCCAAATCCAATTGAACTCTAGCCTGTATACGCCCAAAACTTAGACAGATTGTTCCCGCTGTCCCGATCGATCAGTCTGCTTTCCCGAGTGTTTCACTTTCCCGAAAGCCATACTCTCCCAAATGTTCTGCTCTCCCGACTGGACAAATTCACTCTGCCCTTCAGATTGGATTTCCCAAGTGAATAGATTGCTCTATCTTTCTGAGTAAACACTCTGCTCTACTCGAAACTCTGTCTCTCGGCTAGTATATGAGTCATTCCTTACAAATCTCCATCTTGGCGAATATCAAGCCCCTTTAGAGATAAAACCATGGTATTTCTCACACACATGAGTGGGATGGGTTACCATGCTATCTATCAACTACAAACATTCAACAAGTCCAAGCAATGCATGAACTTATTAGTAGTAACAGGCTTTGTCAACATATCAGCTGCATTCTCACTAGTGTGAACCTTCTGTAATAGTGTCTCACTAGATGTAATCAATTCTCTAATCTTCTAATATCTCACGTCAATATGCTTAGTTCTAGCATAATAAACTTGGTTCTTAGCCAGATAAATAGCACTTTATCTATCACAATGTAACTGGACTCCTTCTTGTTGAACGCCCAATTCCTTCACTAGCCCAGTAAGCCATAGTGCTTCTTTAGCAACTTTATCTACTACCATGTACTCTGCTTCAGTTGGGAATAATGTCACAATAGACTGAACTATTGATTTCAACATATAGGTCCACCACCTAGAGTAAAGACATATTTGATCATCGACCTTCTATCATCCAAATCACCAGCATAGTCTGAATCCACAAATCCCACAACATAAGGACCATCCTGCTGATTTTCAAAGACTATTCCATGTCCGATCGTACCCTTTAGACATCTGAAAATCCACTTGAATACTTTCCAATGTCACCTACCTGGTTTAGACATATATTTGCAGACTTGACTGACCGCATGAGCCAAGTCCGATCGAGTACATACTATTGTATACATCAAGCAGCCAACCCCACTGGCATTTGGAACCTTTGCCATATCTTTATTTTCTCTATCTATCTTAGGGCACTGGTCGGATGAAAGCTTAAAGTGATTTGCCAACGGAGTGCTCATTGGTTTTGCTTTGCTCATCCCGAACCTATCTAATACTTTCTCAACATAGCCCTGTTGAGATAACCACAATTTTCTTGAGCCTTTATCCTTGTGAATCTTTATTCAAAGAATTTTCTTTGTAGCACCTAAGTCTTTCATATCAAATTCTTGACTTAACAAAGCTTTCAAACCAAGAACATCTTGCATATTCTTTGCAGCAATCAACATATCATAAACATACAATAACAAAAAAATAAAAAAACCATCATCAAGGCTCTTAACATAAACACAAAAAGCATACTCACATCACCTATAATTGACCTGAATCATGTAGGAGTCGAATTGCTTGTACCATTGTCTTGGAGACTATTTTAACCCATACAACGATTTCTTTAACCTACAGATCAGATGCTCATGTTGAGGTTGAGTGAACCCTTTTGGCTATTGCATGTAAATCTGCTCCTCTAGATCACCATACAAAAAAGCAGTTATCACATTCATCTACTCTAGATGCAAATCCCAACTAGTTACTAATGCAAGTACTGCCCTGATTGAAGTATGCCTAACCACAAGAAAAAAATTTTCATCATAATATATCCCCTTCTGCTTTGTAAATCCTTTTGCTACCAATCGAGCCTTGAACTTTTTTCCCTTCTTTTTCTGATACTGCTGGTTTCCTTTTGTACACCCACTTGCATCCAATAGCCTTCTTTTCCTTAGAAAGCCGATCGAGCTCCCATGTATGATTTTTCTGTAAAGACTCCATCTTCTCAACATTGCACCCATCTATTTATCTTTCTTCTGGCTAGAGATAGCACCTTGAAAGGTATTTGGATCGTCATTACTTATTAGAAGTGCAAAAAATACCATATCTTCAAAAACCAATGTGGTCAGAGGCCTTACATTGGTGCATCTCTCTCTATCTTGGCTAAATTAAAATCTTGTAGATCATCTGTATTAGAACCATCAGTTGTTGAACTCTGATACCAAGTGTTGAAGATTCCGGCTAAATAATTACAAGAATATTAACAAGATAAACAAGAAAATCTAGAGAACATAAGTGTTTAACGAAGTTTGGCCAATTCTACTAACGTCGTCGGGAGTGGCTGTTCCTTTTTTTCTAGAGAAAAAGATTACACAAATTAGGTTACAACTTCAGTATTTATACATAACCCTTTTGGTACAAATGTACATAATTATCCCGTACCCTACACGTGTTAACGCGCTCTCCCAAATCCACTTGAACTCTAGCCCGCATACACCCAAAACTTAGACAGATTCTTCCCGCTTTCCCGATCGATCAGTCTGCTTTCTCGAACATTCCGCTCTCCCAAACGCTCTGCTTTCCCAACTAGACAGATTCACTCTGCCCTTCCGATCGAATTTCCGAGTCAATAGATCGCTCTGTCTTCCTGAGCAAACACTCTGCTCCAATAGGAATTCTATCTCTCGGCTAGTATATGAGCCCTTCCTAACAAAAAATTAGTTTGAAAATAGTCAAAACAGGAGAAAATAAAACCAATAGAACAAAAGTAAATACTATAATCTTTAAGGGACTCATTTTTGTGGACATTTTGTTTAATTTATCATGTTTCAATTAAATCCCCAAACAAATTAAGCAAACTTAAGATTAGGAAAAACCTTTAAGGTTTTTCTTTCTACTGCTATAATTTAGTTAACTACACAAAAAATTAAAAAATAAATAATAATAATAATAATAATAATAATAATAATAATAATAATAATAATGTAAGAACCAAAATAATTTTCTAGAATTTTTTGCAAATTTATTTTAAAATAAATAAATAAATAACGTGCATGAGATTAATCATACCTATATACTCCAAAATATCATTTGCATGTTGCAAGTCAAGGTCCTCTTACATCATATCATACCCTTCACATCAAATATCAAAGAGAAGGTCAAAAAAACACAATTAGAATTTAATCTTTGACTGATATTATATTTCACTTGTATTTTTTGTTTTTTTAAGTATTTTTAACTATTAAAAATGATTAAACAATGTTACAAACTATATTAATTATTAAATTTATACGTTAAAAGTTGTTAATGTTTAACTAATAAATATGATAAAAAAAAGATTAAAAACAGAAATTAAAATAGCAGTCAAACGAAATCAGTGGACTAATTAATAAATTATTAATGTACATACTAACCGATACATGCTTACCTTAAACAGCTAGCATTGGAAACATATCAATGTTCATAAGAAACCATTTAATTTAAGATCAAGATTTAGATAAAAGGGTAATAAAATGAATGAGTATATTATTTATCAAGAAGTTCAATCTTTGGTGGGATAAATTGACTGTAATTGGTCCACTTAAAAAAAAAAAACAATGGCAATTGGTGGATTTACACCAGAATTCGAAGCATAAGGATTACTCTTGCAAGTTGTTCTTCTAGAGATGGATAGTCCACTAGAAGACGGATGGTTACTGATTTTTTTAATTATTATTATTTTATTTTCTAATTAATGAATTTAATCAGCAAAAAAAAAAAAAGCACAAAGGTATCTGTTCACAGCATATTCTCAACGTAGATTTGTACTTTGGAGGCTTTTTTGATTGAAAAAGGAGTGGCTATGATTTATTTGTACATTGTCCTGATCAACTTTTTCACCTGGCTATAAAACCTCCTATCAATCCTCTTTCCCACAAAGAATAATCGAACCCAATCATTAATTATAGAAAAAAAAAATGGTATCATCTTCATTCTTTATGATTCTCTTATTCTCTATAAACTTGGTTTCATTATTCCATAGTTTAGCTGCCATTTCATTATGTCATGCCGATGAAGTCTCTGCGTTATTGCAATTTAAGGAGAGTTTTGTAATTCACAAGAAAGGTTCTGATGATTCTCTTGCTTATCCAAAGACTGAATCATGGAAGTTCATTAAATGGAGGAGATTACGATTGCTGTTCGTGGGATGGGATTAGCTGTGATATGCGCTCTGGTCATGTTATAGGGCTTGATCTCAGCAGTAGCTTTCTCTATGGTTCCATAAATTCCAGCAGTACCCTCTTCAAACTTGTTCACCTCCGCACCCTTAACCTTGCCTTTAACCATTTTAAATATTCTCACTTACCATCTGACTTTGTCCACTTGCAGGGTCTCACCTCTCTCAATCTCTCTTCCTCTTCTTTTTCTGGCCAAATCCCTTCAATTCTTTCTCAACTTCCCAATCTGTCACAGCTTGACCTCTCCAAGAATGACCAATTGTTTCTCAAGAATCATGATTTTGAAACCTTACTTCAAAATTTAACGGCACTAGAAGATCTAACACTTGATTATGTGGATTATATCATCCTCCGTGCCCAACATCTTGGCAAATTTATCTTCTCTGAAATTCCTGAGTCTGTTGTTCTGTAATCTATATGGTGAATTTCCATTTGGGGTTTTTCAAATTCCTCACCTACAAAAACTCCAATTAGTAGGGAATTCCAGTAGTATAGGTCATCTTCCTGAATTTAATTCCAGTAGTTCACTTGAGAAAGTTGTGCTTTCAGGGACAAGTTTCTCTGGTAAACTGCCGGATACAATCGGAAACCTTGGTTTGTTGTATGACTTCGAAATCTACTACAGTGACTTCTCTGGTCGGCTTCCATCCTCACTTGGAAACCTCACACAACTTGTTAATTTGGATCTTATGGCCTCCAGTTTTTGATGAACAAACATCCTCTTCCTTGTCATGGCTTCCAAAGCTAAATAAACTCGAAAACTTAGGTCTCACCTCCATTATCTTCGACAATGGTATTACTCCTCATCTGTTTGCTAATCTAACCCAACTTGCTGCCTTGCGTCTAGAGCATAATACTATAAATAGCCCAATCCCTTCTTGGCTTGTGAATATGACCCATCTGAAGTTGTTAAACCTTCGATCTAATCAACTTCAAGGCCAATTCAGATTCCATATTCCAACTTGCGAACCTCGAATACCTTGATGTTACTTATAATAATTTGAGTGGCATAGTAGACTTTGCCAGCTTTCTTAAGATAAAAAACTTAAGACGATTACGTTTGACGGGGAACAATTTATCATTGCTCCTTGACAACGTCAACTCTAATGCCACTACTCATAAGTTTTTCTTCTTGGATTAGGATCTTGTAACTTAACCCATTTCCCTTATTTTCTGCAAGAACAAGATCAGCTGCAGATACTGGAATTACCCAACAATTTCATTCAGGGTGAAGTACCCAAATGGGTATGGAACAAGAGCAAACACAGTTTAGAGATTATTGATCTTTCTAATAACCTTCTTACAGGTTTTAAACAAGAATCGACCTTTCTTTCATTGTCTAGATTATCATATTTGGATCTAAGTGATAACATGTTGCAAGGATCACTTCCCTTGCCACCACCATCCATGCAAATGTATAGAGTGGCAAGGAACAACTTGGCAGGTCGGATTTCTCCAAATGTTTGTAATTTGAATTCTCTGTATGGCCTTGATTTGTCCTTCAATAAATTCACTGGTGAGCTACCTCAATGTTTAGGGAATTTCAATAATTTTCTTGAATATTTAAATCTTGGCAGCAACAGTTTGCTGGGAACTATTCCTACAAGTTTCACAAAAGAGTGCAGAATCAAGATGCTTTTCTTGGATTCCAATAAGCTGCAAGGACAATTACCAAGATCATTGGCCAATTGTAGACAGCTTGAGTTTCTGATTTTAGGAAATAACCAAATCAACGATACATTTCCATCATGGTTGGGGCAACTCCAAGAGCTAAAGGTTCTGATTCTGAGATCAAATCAATTCTATGGTGTTGGTAGGGAATCAAGTAAGTGACGATGACTTCCCTAATTTGCAAATTGCTGATATCTCAGATAATTACCTAACAGGGGAATTACCATCCATTATTTCCTGAGTTGGAATAAAATGAAGTTGGTGGATCCAGATCAATTAAAATATCTTACTTCACCTTTTGCTCAACATTCACCCAGGTTCGCCGTTGCCTATGATTACCCTTGTTCTCTGTCAATTACAAACAAAGGAGTATTGCTAAACTACACAAAGATTTTTCAAAGCTTGGTGGCCATTGATTTTTCAAGTAACAGATTTGAAGGAGATATTCCAAATATCATAGGGAGGTTAAGTGGTCTTCGTTTGCTCAATCTTTCCAACAATAATCTCAGTGGTGGAATTCCTTCATCTTTGGGGAATCTAACAAAGCTTGAATCTTTAGACCTGTCTCAAAACAATCTCTTTGGAGCGATCCCTCAGCAACTAACCAGTTGAATTCCCTTGCTGTTTTCAATGTGTCTAACAACCATCTTGCAGGTCCAATACCACAAGGAAAGCAATTCGATACATTTCAAAGCAATTCATATGAAAGCAATCCAGGCCTTTGTGGGAATCCTTTACCAGGGAAATGTGAAAATTCAGAAGCATTACCCCCATCACCTTCAATTTCTGATGAGGTTGAGTCGGATTCTTTCTTTGATTTTGGTTGGCAATCGGTTTTGATTGGCTATGTAAGTGGGTGTTGATGGGAGTGGTGATTGGACATATTGTGACCAAAAGAAAATACAGATGGTTCTTGAAGACTTTCAGAGTAAGACAGCCAAGAAGGAGAAGCAGACAAAGAGTCAGACGCTCTAATTTGGAGAAGATAGTGTTTTACTTTTAAGTTTTGTAATTAAAGTGTATTGTTTTCTTTTGCAATTATGCGAAGGACCGATTACTGCTTTGCCATTAATCTATTAACTTGATCAAGCTGAGAGCTTCTACAACATGTCAGGAAAAGTAAAGGACTTCATGCCAATTCTAAGATATGTATGCACATATATTTGTACAGAAAATTCATAGAAAACTGAGCAGAAACAGTACACATAGCACATAATCAAGAAAGAAAATAAATTGAAGATAGCATATTCAACCACACATCCCCTTTTATTATTGTTTCGGAAGATGAAATTTTCCATGTGCATTCCAAATGGTAGCCAGAGTAGCAATCAAACTCTCCTTTGTGCATTATTATCTCTAGTGTATCATTCGAAAGGTAGACCTCATCCTTAATTATCTTACTCCCATATTAATTTTTAAAAAGAATTTCCCAAACATTGATGTATCATTGGGTTGTGTAATACAATAAATACTGTATCATAAAATAGGTAGTAAATTTTCGGTACTTTCTTATTTTCGGTATCACCTTTATATTCTGCATGTTTTCAAGTCAATTTTTTTTTTTATATATTTTTTTTCAATTTGAGTTTAAAAAATTGAAAATAAAACAAAAATTTGTGATCAATAGTATATCTAACTAGACAATTGCATTCTGTTTCATTTTATAATTATTATTTCAATTCATCAAGTCTTAAAATTATTAATTTATATATATTTTTTCATCGTGATGTCTTTTCATTTTTCTTTCTATTTTTTGTTTTCACAGTATAATTTATATAGATTTTTTTTAATCAAAAAATTAATTTATGTACCAAAAATTATATTTTACAATCATAATTTTTTAAAATCAATAACAATATAAATAACTTAAATTTATTTATTTTTAAATTTTTTAACAAAATTAATATAATACCGTATTATATACCAAACACAATATAAAATATTACAGATTTTTATATTATTTTTGAAAAAATATTACATATTAATACATTTTTACATAAAACATTTATATAATAATAAGATAAATTAATTATTAATTTTAAACTCTATTAAATATTAAAGAAAAGCTAAAATATAATTTTGAATAGAAAAATTTAGCATTTTCGTTAGTTTTAACGGAATTATTAATGGAAGGGCCAAATTAGAATGTTTCTAAAACTTTAAGGGTCCAATTGTTATATTTTAAATGATAGGATTTTAATTGTCAATTGATTCAAATGTTGGATTTTTTTTTTGAAGCTATCCCTGAAAAAAAAATGGTTAAAATTGGAAAATATTTTTTTTTTAATTCGAAAATCGAAACTGAAATTCAGTCGTGGAATAAAACTAATACCACAGAATTAAAGTTAATTAGTAGCAAAAAGGCTTTATTTAATAGATAGCTAACAACTTCATATACAATCATAGCAAATATGCAGAAATAAGTGTAAATTTGATTTCATTTCAGAGATATTCCTGGTGATGATTCAAAGACCCTTCTGAAATTAGATGAGGTCTTGCAGTTCAGTTCTCCATCTCTTTTTCCGTTTCAGCAAATAGCTAGATCATCTCCTCTGCTTTGTGCAATCATATTCACAAAGCATTGCTCCAATTGAAGCTCAAGACTGCAAATTGATTCATAAACTCAGCTTAAGAATATCAAGCCTGCTATGTGTATACATGTGAAGATTAAGAGTTGAATGCCAAGGCTATCAATAAAATTAATCTTATCCTACACCTCATCAGAATAAAGTGAAATTATCAGCTCAGATTCATAATATTTTGCAATGTGCAGAATTTAGAATCCAATTTAGTTCTTTGAAAAATAAGACAAAATCAGCATCATTGATAGTTTACCTATGTAAAACCTGAATTACACCGAAGAAGCTAAGTTGAAGATTTGAAACGATTCACTGGAGCATTGAGGGAAGAGAGGTATGAAGTATCTGCCTTGTCGATGCCGCTAAAAGGTTACCAAAAGGAGGCATTTCTATGTACTTGCCAGAACCAGGGGCGACCTTCAGTTCATCCTCTTTCCAAACAACTCTTCCTCCTGCAATTGTCACTTCAACCTTGCCCTGCCAACAGAATATAGAATTTTTCAAAAACATAATTTAGAATGACTAGGAATATATGGCAAACATGGAACGCAGCCCCTGCATGAAAGAGCAAAAATGTGGCAGTAATTTTAAGTCCTTCCAGGATTG
>JBBPFJ010000947.1:0-34711 GCA_037975025.1 Excoecaria agallocha
TGCATCTCATACATAAGCGGAATTTAACATTTTTAACCAATAAATCTGATCTTGCCATGAATTTACAATATACATATTAATGAGAATAATAAAAATCACCTTTTATTTTTGTTGAACAATTGATTTTCCTTCTCACCGGGTTGTCGCAAACCACAGTATCCAAAATCAAATACCTCCAATAAGTAATCCACACAAGAGAAGGATAGAATGAACCAACAATTGGGAGAAACAAGGGCTGGCTAAAAACCCTAGATGCTAGCTAGGGAAGGTGGCAGCTAGGGCTTTTTGAGTGAGAGAGAAACTTTTCTCTTAATTGTTCACAATTAACTCCAGTACACCATCACTTGGATTTTTATAGTTAGGTTAAAAATCCAACTTCATAATGGGATTGGGCTCTTTAAAATTGCTGGAGAATTATTAATTGGGCTTCTGGAATTATTTATAATTATTTGGGCTCAATTAAATCCAATTTAAGCCCTTTCATAAAAGACAATGCACAAAACCCACAAACTAGGCCCTTTGTACATATACTTAGATTTAATTACCCAAATGAATTCCAAATCCAAAAAAAATTAAATATGTAGGCTACATAACACTTATGAAACATATTTAATTTATTTTGCTCCAAGATTTAGGCCTCTAAGGCCTTCTATTTGTAGTTGGCATGTGGCCCTTTCTTTGGAGGGTTTCTACGCCAACTTCACTTCTTTGGGCCTTTATAATTCCTCCAATAGATCTATTAATTATTATATCTACCTTATAATACTTATAGTCCAATAATAATTAATTATGAAATACATTATTTCAATTAGGTCTATTTTACAAAACATTTCTAAAAAGTTTTGCGAACAATTTTACTTGATCATAATTAATTAAACTCTTTAATTATTTATTCTCTTATTCACTTCTCTATCCCCATAATAATATCAAATATTATTATCCTTGTCATTTTACCATTTTATCTTTTTCTCTATATGTGTGTGACCTATTGGGTTCCTGTCCATATTGGTAGTATAATATATAATTGTGAGTTATATTCAAAACTCACATGATTTAAACTCCTTTAAATCATTTTATCAATCCTTATTGATATTTATGATACACTATTATAAAAATCATGAGTGGCCTCTAGCTAGACATCATGAATACCCAAATGTCAGGAAAGTTAAGTGGTTTGATTATAACTTTCCATAGAAACAGTTACCGTGCAATTACTCCTTCCACCACTCTTATCTCAATTAGATTATGAGTATGGATTTCGGTCAACTCATATAATTCTAATTGTATATGTTTTATTAATTTAACCATTGTTCCCAAAATGCCCTTCATGGATCTTTATCCATCTTGGCATATTACTCTGGCCAGAGATTCTCTAAACAAGGCAATTATAGAATCATGCGAGATAACTTCCCTTATTAAATCTGGAATGGTGAATCCTTTGTCAATCACTCAACTATCTTCAAGTAGGTCATAATATACCCAATCTCCTAACTATGTTCACTCCCAGTTGGAAGTAATCAGTTATGGAGTCAAAATATACCACTTGCTACTTAAGATAATTTTGGTGATCTCAAGTCTAAAGATACTTGCACAACTGCTATGAAGAGATTCCTCATTGACATAGATTTAATATCCATGTGAGGATTCTCTTTACAGGTCTCCAATGAACTTGTTCTTCTAACAAGCATCCACATGTTAGCTTTTATTATCTTCCATAATCACAGTTCTGAGAACCACTACTTGAACTATTCAAGAAGCATAACATGTGCTAGTCTGTCCGAATTAACAATGTCCTATCTTGTTAATTCTATGACTAGGGACATTTAGATATTAACACATTTGCATGCAATAGACACCTCCTATCATGAACACTTTCATGATTGCCTTTGCACTGTGTTTATAATATCAAGGACTTTATTTATTAATTTAAGATTTACAAACTCATGTATTTAAACATAGCATTAATAAATTAATAATGCCTTTTATTAAGAATATAAATTCATACATATGAAATTCATCCCTTTTACATGGGCTCTAGGGCATACTCTCTAACACCATGCCTTATATTAATTCTGATATTTATGGGTAAGGGACTATACAAAATTTCATTAGGTCACTAAATGCCATTTTCATTTTCATTTAATTTGGAATGCTATAATATCTTGCTAGAGAATATACATAGCCTTTGAATTAATTTATTCATTCATTGCCAATATTAAATGGACCTATAGGATCGCACACAAGGCATTGGGCTTAAAATATTTAAATAGTGTATTGGCATTAATTTGGGCTTTTATTTAAAGTCAAATTAATGTGGTTAATGGGAATTAAAATTGCTAAATGGAATTTGGCCCATGAAGAGTGAAAAACACGGCAAAAGGAATGGTAAATTGATTATTTATTTATCTTTAGATATTTGATTATTTATCTTTAGATAATTAAGTTAATTAAATTTAAATTCCTATGTGTCTTTGAATAAAGATATGCCACTTAATTAGGAAGTGATGGAGGCTGAAATTACTACTTAAATGCTAGTGAATTTTGGCACACACAAAACCCTAAGCTAAGTGATATATATAGATAAAAAGTAACTTTGCCAATTAGTTTTTTTCTCTCTCTAAGCCGCCATTCTCAAGGGGAAAGGACTCTTCCTTCTTTTCTTGGATTTTGGGCAGCCATTGGTGAACTTTAGAAAGAACAAGATCAGGTCTTATGTCTTTAGTTTAATACCCATTGCTAAATACACAAAAATTAGAGCTAGCACTCTAGGTTTTAAGCCATCCTTGCTAGTGTGTGTGAGCATAGAGAGGAGTGGCATAAAGGCAACAATTTTGGCATTAGTGATTAAGATATAAGGCATATAAGTTGATCTTATTTGCTGTTCATCTTCAAAATCAATTTTTGAAGTGCATCTAAACTTGTATGTTTTCAAAAACCCTAAAATTGCATGTTTTGATTCTTTGTTGCAGATTGCGTGGCATGTATAATCCAAATTTTAATTTTTCGCTGCATGATCATCATGTATATGCCATGTGATATCCCTTTAGTGGTATCAGAGCCTAACCATGCTTATTTTAATGCCTTAGATGCAATAAATATTGATTCAAAAATCGTTATTGCATAAAACCATAATGCTAAAATTTTATGTGTTGAGTTCTTTTGCATTGTTTTAGTGTAAAAATGATTTTATATGATTAGTTAGGTATTATAATTATTATGAAATGTTTATATACTATCATAAGATGTTCTTAGAGCTGTTCATTGTCATATTTAATTATAAATACCTGATCATACATGTTAATCTTGAAACTAGGTGCTAGTTTGCATGATATGTGTTTGTTAAACAACTAGTTTTCAAAATTAAATATAAAAACGTATTTGGCATGTTTGTAAGTGATTTTTAAAGATTTATGGACATGTTTTAAAAATTTTTTTAATTCTGGTCCATGACAATTTAATTGATTAATTTTAAAATCACTTAAAACTATGACTATTTTGTGTTTGTTGCATGTTTAATCAACATTGTTTGTTATGTTTTGATTAAAATGGCAAAAACACATTTAGATCAGATCTGAATAGAACCTTAAATCAATGTTTATGACCTTATTTAAATTATTAGATAGCTCATAAAATCGTTTTAAGTGTTTGTGCATTATTTGTGGCATTATATGAGCATTAAACAACTAGTTTCATTATTATTTGTTTGTTTTAGTATATATGCTGTGTATGACATATGTTCTTCATGAATTTTTATGTTTAATTCATGTTGGTTCATATTATATGTATTTTAATATTTATGGGCTGTATGACATAATATTAAAAATGGAAAAATTGGAAATTATACTAGAGTTGATTTATAACACAAATCTAACTAGTTTGTGTTTTGGAATTTTAAGATAACTTATTCAATAAGGGGATTTAGTCCATTAGGCTTCGGCCTAGGCCCATCATAGGGTCTTCTCTTAAAATTTCAAGTACACAATTTTCATTAATGGGCTTGGCTAAATTAATTAAAATTGGACTTTGTTTTATCCATGAATGTTATGTATATTTATTTGCTCGTTTTGTGTGATGAATGGATGTGCATGGTGCATTAATGGGCCCTGGGTTTTTGTAATTAAATATGGCCTATAAGCCATTATATATTATTGTAAAAGTTTCATTTATTTTTTAGTATAGAATTTATTTAAAGAGTTTACAAATCAAGATAAAGCCCACTGGAGTGGAGAAGCCCAACTCGAAGATTTTTATGTAATAGTATAAAATCTTAGTTGTAGGTTTTTGGGCCCATGTTTGTCTTGCTTTATTTTATGCAATCATATATATATGCATGCTATGAATGGATGACAAAGCATATGCCATGTAAGTCGTAATAAAATGAATCCCTAAAATGGTAAGTCACAAAGTTGCCTTTCTAATTCGAAACATGTCAAGGCATCGATCATCGGTCACGTAAACTAGGAGTCCTAGATATGCCCGATTATCTTTGTGAGGCATAGGTTGTGAGTGTAGGTTAGACTTAATATGGAAAGGGATGCCCAGACCTAGGCCACTAATAAATGGATTTGTGCTATAATATTTTAAGATGTTAGCCCATTTGATCCAAGAGTCATATACGAGACATGATTGGAGTTTTCCTACCTAGGTAACTTAACTTGTTAAGTGTACAAGCTCAGCTTGACAAATGAGTTGTTGTGAAAAGTGGATCTTGGCCCACATTAAATCACTAATGCGAATTATTTAAAGGGATATTAATTCGGTTTGTGGGATTATAAAACCTCATTTAATCTTGCTAAGTTTTATTATTGTAGATTGAAAAATGGCATCTTCAAACAACAACTTTTCATTATGATCGGTCCCAGAAAAGGACAAATTGAATGGTACCAATTTCATAGACTGGTCTTGAAACTTGAGAACAGTTCTCAAGCAAAAGAAGAAGTCATATGTTTTGGATGCACCCTTGCCTGAAGAACCTACTAGGAATGCCTCTACAGTTCAAAAGGAAACTTTTGAGACTAAGAAGAGCAACTCCAATGATGTGACCTGTCTAATGCTAGCCACTCTGGTGCATGATTTGTAAAAGAAATTCATGGACTAAGAGGCTTATACAATCATGGTGCACCTCAAGGAGATGTTCCAAGAGCAAGCTCGTCATGAGAGTTTCGTGACAACAAAGGCCTTGATTTCTTGTAAGATGGCTGCGGGTACTATCATTAGTACTCATGTACTCAAGATGAAAGGATATCTTAATACTCTTGAGAAACTTGAGGTACAAGTCTCGAAGGAATTGGCCACTGACTTGATCTTGGGTTTATTGACTGATGATTATGATCCATTTTTCATGAATTATAACATGTATGCAATGAACAAAACAGTCACCGAGCTTCATGGGATGCTTAAGAATGCTGAAGAGAACATTCGAAAGACTAATCCCGTACTCATGGTTCAAGAGGGCATTAAAAAGGGACCCAGTAAGGGAAAGGGGAAGGGAAAGGAAAAACCCAAGTATGACCTGGCTCGGCCTAAGTCTAGTGGGAGTGCACCTCAGGCCCAACCCAAGCCCGAGGAGCAAAAGCTTAAAGAGAGCGAGAGCACATGCTTCCATTACAACAAGTTAGGGCATTGGAGGAAGAATTATGCTCTCTTCAAGGAAGAACAAAAGAAGAATGGAGCCAAGGCATCCAGTTATGGTATTTTTTGTTGAAATTAACCTTTCTATTTCTACCACTTGGTATTGGATACCGGTTGTGGTTCTCACATTTGTTCAAATGTGCAGGGGTTAAGAAATAGGTGGTTACTTAGGAAGAATGAAGTGGACCTCCATGTGGGAAATGGAGCACGAGTTGCTGCCATAGAGATAGGCAACTATCAACTCACTTTACCTTCCGGACTTTGTTTAGATTTAAAAAATTGTTATTATGTGCCTGCTATGAGCAGAATCATTATTTCAGTTTCTTGTTTGGATATAGATGGATTTGATTTTGATATTAATAATGGCAATATTCATATTCATCGCTAAGGCATTTCATATGGCAATGTCATGTTACAAAATGGCCTTTATATCCTTGATTTACAAAATAAAGAGTCCATATACAACATTAATACAAAGAGGGTTAAATCAAATGAATTGAACCCTACTTACTTCTGGCATTGTCATTTAGGACATGCAAACGAAAAATGCATTTCAAGACTTCACAAATCAAGAGTGCTTGGGTCATTCGATTTAGAATCTTATGACACATGCGAGCCATATTTGCATGGAATGATGACAAAAAGTCCTTTTAACAAGAAAGGTGAAAGGACTAGTGACTTATTAGGACTAATACACATCGATGTATGTGGACCATTAAGTACACAAGCTAGAGGTGGTTTTAGCTACTTTGTAATGTTCATAGATAACTTCAGTAGATATGGCTACATCTATCTAATGAAGCACAAATCTGAAACTTTTAGGAAATTCAAAGAGTTTAAGAATGAAGTAGAAAATCAACTTGACAAAAGTATAAAAGCCATTTGATCAGATCGAGGTGGTGAATACTTAAGCTAAGAGTTTGATGGTCATATAAAGGAGTGTGGAATTATTTCACAACTCACTCCTCCTGGAACACCACAATGGAATGGTGTGTCTGAAAGGAGAAATCGAACTTTATTGGACATGGTTCGATTGATGATGAGTCAAACTAATCTTCTTATCTCTTTTTGGGTTATGCATTAGAAACTGCTGAGTTTCTACTAAACCATTCTCCAACTAAAGTAGTTGAGAAGACACCATATGAGGTGTGGACTAGGAAAGAAGCCAACATGTCATTTCTCAAGATTTGGGTCTGTGAAGCACATGTTAAGAAATTAACATCTAGTAAACTAGAGTCCAAATCTATTGTCAGCTTATTTGTGGATTATTCCAAAGAAACAAAGGGATACTACATTTACTCACAAGCCGAGAACAAAGTGTTTGTTGCTCACAAGGCTATTTTCTTGGAAAAGGAATTCCTTCTCAAGAAAGAAGTAGGAGTAAAGTAGAACTTGGAGAAATTCAAGTGCCACAAACTCTTGTAGAGGATGAGTTGGAAATGGGATCAAGTTCACAATCAGTTGTGGAACAAGAACCCATTACACAAGAACCTAAAATGTCCTATAGGGTACGTCAAGAGATTAAGAGATACGGATTTTTAATCACCGAAAGTGACACTATTGAGTTAGTGGATTGTGAGGATCCATCTACCTATCGAGAAGCTGTTGAGAGCCCTGACTCAAAAAATTGGCTTGAAGCAATGAAATTCGAGATGCAATCAATGTACAATAACCAAGTTTGGACCTTGGTTGATCCACCGGAAGGTGCTAAGGTGATTGAATGCAAGTGGCTATTTAAACTCAAAGCTGATGAGACCTACAAAGGTAGACTAGTGGCAAAAGGTTTTCGACAAACTAATGGTGTAGACTATGATGAGACCTTTTCTCCTGTAGTCATACTCAAGTCCATTAGGATCTTTCTTGCCATAGCTACATATCATGACTATGGGATATGGCAAATGGATGTCAAAACTGCTTTCCTCAAAAAAAATCTACTTGAGGATGTGTATATGACACAGCCTAAGGGTTTTGCCAATCCCAAGCATCCTAAGAAGGTTTGCAAGCTTCAAGAATCCATTTATGGATTAAAGCAAGCATCCCCGGAGTTGGAATCTCTATTTTGATGAAGCTATCAAAGAATTTGACTTCATAAAAAATAAAGATAAGCCTTGTATGTACAAGAAGGTTAGTGGGAGCATAATAGTATATATGGTCCTATATATGGATGATATCCTTCTCATTGGGAATGACATTCCAACATTGCAAAAGGTTAAGCAATGGTTGGGAAAGTGTTTCTCAATGAAAGACTTAGGTGAAGCCGAGACCATACTTGATATTCGAATCTATAGAGATAGATCAAATCTACTTTTGGGACTAAGTCAAGAAAAGTACATAGACAAAGTACTAAAGCATTTTAGTATGGGAGACTCAAAGAAAGGGTACATACCTTTGGCTTTGGGAGTTCCTTTGACTAACGAATAATGTCCTAAAACCAAAGAGGAAAGGGATAACATGAGTAGAATCCTATATGCATTTGCTATTGGATTTATCATATATGCTATGTTATGTACTAGGTTAGATGTTACTCATGCACTGAGTATAACCAGTAGGTTTCAGCAAGACCGTGGTGAAAAGCACCGGTCTGCTGTAAAGTGAATTCTAAAGTACTTGCGAAGGACTAAGGATCACTTCTTGGTGTATGGTGGTCAAGAAGAGCTCGTCATACAAGGTTATGCTGATGCTACTTTTCAAACCAGCACTGAGGACTCAAGATTGCAATCTAGTTTTGTTTTTGTTTTGAACGATGGTGCTGTCAGCTGTAGAATCTTAAAGTAAAAGACCATTGCCAACTCAACTATAGAATCTGAGTATATTGCAGCAAGTGAGGCTGCAAAGGAGGCTATTTAGATTACAAATTTTATTTCTGGATTAGGAGTGGTCCCAAGCATTCTAGATCTATTAGAAATTTTTTGTGACAATAACGGGGCCATCGCATAGGCCAAGGAGCTCCGATCACACTAAAAATCCAAACACATACTCAGGAGGTACCACCTGATCAGAGAGATCATTGACCATGGGGACGTTAAGATTAGCAAGATAGTAAGTGAAAACAATGTAGCAGATCCTTTGATGAAACAGTTGCATCCAAATCTGCATGAAGCTCATTTGAGAGCGTTCGGTATTAGGGCTCTGCCCAATTGGGACTAGTGCTAGTGGGAGATTGTTAGTGTATGCCTTAGCCCCAATGCATTGTTATAAAACACTTAAGTTAATAAATGAGGCATTTGTTTTATCTATTGTATTCTTATGCATATCAATTGATAGAACTATCCAAGAATGTTGTTTCAGTCTAAGTTATCATGTGTGAGGCATATGGTTGTAAGACCTTGAAACAATAGAGATTTCATTCTAAATATTCCTAGTTAGTTATTGTTATGGGAATAACAAATGAATTAGGAATAGTATGCTCTCTCTGATAAGATGAGTTCTGTTTTACGGATCATAAGGACAAGAGTGTGAATCAAAGATCATAGATACATGTCTAGAACATTGCATCGAAAATCTTAGACCTAAAATCTCTATGAAACTCTTTATGAATTGCTATTACTTTGACATACACCTAACGTACTCGTAACAGGATGACAAGTATGGGTATGCTTGGGTATGTACTAATTCATGTTAGAGAGCATAAGAGAAGTGAAGGGATTACCCCTCTCAATAAGAGAGAAAATATCACTGGCCACTTGATCAGTAAACTGCGAAGTGTATGGCCATACCGAGATGAAATAATGAGTAATCATTATTTATCTAATGAGTAATCATTATTTATCTAAGAGTTTAGTGTCACTAGAATATCAAGAAAGGAATTAGTATATATAAGGATGACTAGTTCCATGCCTTATATTAATTCTGATATTTATGGGTAAGGGACTATGCAAAATTGCATTAGGTCACTAAATTCCATTTGCATTTTCATTTAATTTGGAATGCTATAATATCTTGCTAGGGAATATATATAGCCTTTGAATTAATTTATTAATTCATTGCCAATATTAAATGGACTTATAGGATCGCACACAAAACATTGGCCTTAAAATATTTAAATAGTGTATTGGCATTAATTTGGGCTTTTATTTAAAATCAAATTAATGATGATAATGGGTATTAAAATTGCTAAATGTACTTTGGCCCATGAAGAGTGAAAAACACGCAAAAAGGAATGGTAAATTGATTATTTATTTATCTTTAGATATTTGATTATTTATCTTTAGATAATTAAGTTAATTAAATTTAAATTCCTGTATTTCTTTGAATAAAGATATACCACTTAATTGGGAAGTGATGGAGGCTGAAATTACTACCTAAATGCTAGTGAATTTTGGGACTCACAAAACCCTAAGCTAAGTGATATATATAGATAAGAAGTAATTTTGCCAATTAGGTTTTTTTCTCTCTCTAAGCTGCCATTCTCAAAGGGAAAGGACTCTTCCTTCTTCTCTTGGATTTTGGGCAGCCATTGGTGAACTTTAGAAAGAACAAGATCAGGTCTTGTGTGTTTATTTTAATACCCATTACCAAATGCACAATAATTAGAGCTAGCACGCTAGGTTTTAGGCCATCCTTGCTAGTGTGTGTGTGAGCATAGAGAGGAGTGGCGTAAAGGGAGCTCTTTTGGCATTGGTGATCAATATCTAATGCATATAAATCTATCTTATTTGCTAATCATCTTCAAAATCAAGTTTTGAAGTGCATCTAAACTTGTAAGTTTTCAAAAACCCTAAAATTGCATGTTTCGATTCTTTGTTGTAGATTGCGTGGTATGTATGATCCAAATTTTAATTTTTCGCTACGTGATCATCATGTATATTCCATGTGATATCCCTTCATATATATATATATATATATATGTACAAAGGCGAAGATGGGGGGACTTTTAGGGGGTGAAGTCCTCCCCAACTAATTGAAAAAATCCACCTAGTATATATTTAGGAGACCAAAAAAAAAGCTAATCCTCTTCTTTCACTAAATTAGTTTAGGAGACAGGGTTTTAAAGGGTTGAAGTCCCCCCTAACAAATAAAAAAAAATTCAGCTAGTATTATAAGCCCCTCTCATAAACTAATCCTGACTCTGCCCATGTATATATATATGAACCTGTTAACCATATACAATGGTTAACCGGTACTTAAAAGTCTTAATCGTAACCATTAACAAAAAATATAAAAATTAAAGGCCATAACCGAATCCATTAGTTCGGTTTTGGATCGATTTTGCGGTTAACCATATTTTTGGTTTTTTTTCTAACCCCTAGTTAAATTGTACTTATTTATTACTTGTTTATCTTTTTATTATTAAATTTTAAATATAGAGGAGGATAAAATGATGGTCGTAAGTTTGAGTATTTTGAAATTAAAAGAGCATTAATTCCAAACTCTTGTAGTGATGGACATCTTGTGGGAAAAATATGATATCAATTAAAAATCAATGTAAATCATACAAATTTAAATATAAAGTATCTTGTTAAAAGCATCCATTTGAAATAGGCAGTGACAGTAGCATGAAATTTTATTTTAAATTGAAAAAGGGAGAATGATAATAGTGATTTATATGATATTTTTATGTGTTTAATTAAGTTAATTTTGTGTTAATTAGGTTAAATTTGAGTTTAATTGGTTAATTTTATGTTTTTGGAGTTAATTGTAAATTTTGGTATTTTTCAGGGTTATTTTGCAATAAAAAGGACTTAATTGTAAAAAGGCAAGAAGATTTAGGCCAAAACTATAAATATGGAAAAGTTGTGTTAATGAATGTTCGAGAAGTCCAATAACTGTTCAAATGGCCATGTGTCTCAAGCCTTGGAAGAGTGAGTGGCCGTAAATTGAAGAATTATTCATAATTGGCCGTGTGTTTTAGTTCAATGGAAAGTGATTGGCCGTGCACCACTTGGAGAAACTCATAAGTGGCTGTGTGAATCATTTCAAAGAATCATAAGTGGCCACTCAAACCTTAAGGAGGCAAATGCATGAAATTGCATTTTTACAAGAGAAAAATTAAGTGGCTATGTGTTTACACTCCCATGTTACGAAGGATTTTCGATTTTTCCAATTCAAGAAGGATTCTTTTCCTATTCCAATTGAGGAAGTTTAGAAAGCTTCAACAACTTATTTTTCCTATAAATAGACAACTCAAACACCAAAGAAGAGGCATCAATTATCATCAATCATCAAGAACTAGTAGAGTTTATTAGTTTTAGGTTTTTAAGTAGTTTTTCTGTTTTTATTCAATATTTTCCTTTTCAACTTTGTTTACTTTTTTTAACATTATTTTAGTTTTTAAACATGTTTATGAAGAAATTTTCTTCTTTTGCTAATGGATTCTTGAAATCTTTATATTTTCATTATTATGACTTTATTTTGAGCTTAATTTGAATATCGGTTGATTATTTCTTGGTTTTAAGCATATTCTTATATTTGATTGTGTTAAGATTAATTATTGATTTATTGAGTAAATAACTAAAAATTGGTCTAGACATTGTCATTGATTGGCATGTTCTTAGATTAACTCTTTAATGTTTATGCATGATTATTATCTGAAATATGAGATAATTATGTGTTAATTTTATCGGTTAATATTAAGAGACGAGGAACTAAAAATAAATTGGAGTTGAATAACTTGCAAAAGAGTTCAATGAATTTTTAGGAAGTTAAACTAGATTTTGATGCTGAGTATTAGATTTGTCTATGAGTTTAATACTAAAAATGATATACTTGAATAAAAATATCTGGCTTTATTACTAGTTTTCCATAACCACTGGCATTCCTATTGAATTTAAGTCATTCCAATTAAAGTTAAGGTGGATAGTTCCTTTAGCAAGAGAATTTTAGTTATTATTTCATTTTCAATTCATGTTAGTTTAATTTTAGTTTTTGTTTTGTTTAATTATTTATATAGTTTAATCTTTTCTTTTAAATTGAAAACATTTGGGAAACAATCTTAGATTAATTTAATTCATACATAGATATTATTCTTAGCGATCTATGTTCCCTTAGGTACGATATTTGGGGTCTTAATCTATATTTTCCTATGCGAAGGACTAAGGATCACTTCTTGGTGTATGGTGGTCAATAAGAGCTCGTCATACAAGGTTATGCCGTTGCTGCTTTTCAAACCAGTATTCAGGACTTAAGATCACAATCTGGTTTTTGTTTTTATTTTGAACAGTGGTGCTGTCAACTGGAGAAGCTCAAAGCAAGAGACCGTTGCTAACTCAACTATAGAATGTGAGTATATTGCAGTGAGTGAGGCAGTAAAGGAGGCTATTTGGATTAGAAATTTCATTTCTGGATTAGGAGTGGTCCCAAGCATCCTATATCCATTAGAAATTTCCTATGACAATAATGGGGCATTCATATAGGCCAATGAGCCCCGATCACACCAGAAATCCAAACACATACTCAAAAGGTACCACCTGATCGGAGAAATCATTGATCATGAGGATGTCAAGATTAGCAAGATAGCAAGTGAAAACAATGTAGTAGATCCTTTTACGAAATAATTATGTTTAATTCTACACGAACCTCATTTGAGAGCGTTCAGTCTTAGGGCCATGCCCAATTGGAACAAGTGCTAGTGGGAGATTGTTAGTGTAAGCCTTAGCCCCAATACATTGTTATAAAACATTTAGGTCAATAAATAAGGCATTTGTTTTATCTATTGTATTCCTATGCATATCAAATGATAGAACTATCCAAGAATGTTGTTTTAATTTAAGTTATCATATGTGAGGCACATGGTTGTAAGACCTTGAAACAATTGAGACTTCATTCTAAATATCCTAGTCAATCATTGTTATGGGAAAACAAATGAATTAAGACTAGTATGCTCTCTCTGATAAGTTTAGTTCTATCTTATAGATCACAAGGACTAGAGTGTCAATTAGAGATCATAGATACATGTTTAAAACATGGTATCTGGATTCGATCCGTTGATAAGAACACCACATGGTACAAGTCATAAGTGTTTCTTATGTGCAAGTTTTGCATTGAAGTTCTTGGACCTAAAATCTCTATGAAACTTTTTATGAATTTCTGTGTACTTTGACATACACCTAACGTATTCATAATAGGGTGACAAGTATGGGTATGCTTGGGTATGTACTGATTCATGTTAGAGAGCATGAGGGAAGTTAATGGATTACCCTTCTCGATAAGAGAGAAAATATCATCGGCCACTTGATCAGTGAACTGAGAAGTGTATTGCCCTACCGAGATGAAATAATGAGTAATCATTATTTATTTGAGAGTTCAGTATCACTGAAATATCAAGAAAGGAATCAGTATATATAAGGATGACTAGTTCCATGCCTTATATTAAATCTGATATTTATGGATAAGGGACTATGCAAAATTGTATTAGGTCACTAAATGCCATTTGCATTTTCATTTAATTTGGAATGCTATAATATCTTGCTAGAGAATATATATAGCTTTTGGTTTATTTATTAATTCATTGTCAATATTAAATGGATCTATAGGATCGCACACAAAGCATTGGGCTTAAAATATTTAAAATAGAGTATTGGGCATTAATTTGAGCTTTTATTTAAAGTCAAATTAATGTATGTAATGGGTATTAAAATTGCTAATTGGACCTTGGTCAATGAGAGAGGAAAAATCGGCTCACTAGGTTTAATGTCAATTGATTAATTACCTTGGGGTAATTAAGGTAATTGAGTATTAAATCCTAATAGCATTTGAATCAAAATAAAACACTTAATTAGGAGAGAGTGTATCCGAAATTCAAAGGAAAAATCCTAGTGAATTTTGGAATGTACACAATCCCTAAATAAGTGGTGGATTTTGATTAAATGCCTTATGCCATTTTAAATTAGTTTGAATTTAAAACTAAAGGAGTTTGAATTAATTTGAATCACTTAATTAGGAAGTGATGGAGGCTAAAAATACTACCCAATTCTAGGGGATTTCGGCATCTACATTATTTCCTAAACCAAGTGATATAAATTAATGAAATGATTTTTCCAAGTTAGGTTTTTTCTCTCTCATTGCTGTCACTTTCAAAAGAATAGAATTCTTTCTTTTTCTCTTGGATTTTGGGCAAACATTGGTGAACCAAAAAGAAGAACAAGATCAGATCTTGTGGCTTCAAACATTGGTGACCTCCATTTTGGCCCGTTTGACTTTCCTTAACTTTTACTTTAAATTAATAGTGTAAATTGCATTTTAGTCCCTAAAAAATTTCCTTAAGGTGGAAAATTACACTTTAGCCCCTTAACTTTTCTTAATTATGGTTTTACCATTTTTTACTCAATTTGACTATTTTAACACTTTTAACCATATTTTCCTTACTAATTAACCATTTTGTCGTAAGTTAATCGTGAAATTACGTTTTTGCCATTTTTGAACATATACATTTCATTTTTCATTGTATTTCACTTTTATTCACATTGTTAACATCTTAATTGCCATAATTACCCTTTTTACTCAATTTTTGTGCAAAATTATCATTTTTGCCCCTAGCTATCAATAATAGGAAACCATGAGTTGGATATGCGGATCGGAAAATCTAGTATACGGGAGTGACCTACTACTAAAGTATGATGCTACACCCCAAAAATATCATGTAATAAGACGGCTAAATAGTATAATCACATTTTTCTTGGTACAGTAATAGTTAGTACACTAAACACCGTCGGGTAAGTGGCCCTTTGGCTAGCCATACTATCCTAGAGCTGGATCACCCACTGAACACTAAGGGCATTAAAAATTGTTATGTTTTCATACTTTAATTATTCTTGTCACATTACATAAATCATGTTATGCCTCAAGTTGTTTTCATACAAGCTTAATTATTTTCGTCACAATACTTTAATCACATTCCACTTTTCATCACAATACTTTAATCACATTCCACCATTAATTGTTCTCACATGAGCTTCTTACTTAATAATTATTTATATATATACATTTAATACCATGAAGCTTAATTAAATCACACCATTTCTTATGTAATACTATTCGGCCACCTAGAGAAATCACACCTTTAAGTGCTTTTTTCCATACATGTTTCTATATTCATTTTATGGTATAAGATGGTGAATTACATCAATCCCACATATATAACCTTAAGTTACTATACTTTTCGTAATTATGTAACTATTATATAACTAGTGTAAATCTTCATATTTTAATTCTATCATTATAGTTTCATTCCCCACACTCTATTTTAGCTATTCATTATTAAATACCCAATTATAAGCCATATTACATTAAGGTACCCTAAGTAGCACATTTTGGCCAACATAGTTCCTTCTCTTTTTAATTTAATTTCTTACTTTAAATGAGTTTCTAATAGCTTAAATTGACCTAATATAATAGTACCTCAAGTTATTTCACCATTACATGTACCTAAAGATAGTTACATAATAGAAAAATTAAAGAAATTAAACCAAAATAGTGAAATTTAATGTAATACACATCCACTAACCTCAAATTGGGTTGGTTCTCTCTTATTCTTCCTTTTCTTTTCCTTTTCCCTCTATGTTTTGGCCTTCTACCTTTCTTTCCCTTTTGACCCAAATTTAAGTGAGAAAGAAACATAGAATTACTTCATAATTTTAAGCAATTTAAAATTACTAATATAATATTCTAATCATATCCTACATGCTCAAGAAATTTCTCCCATAAATTTCTGCTAAAACTCATAAAATCACTAAATTACACCAAAAAGTTCTTAGCTTAATTCTTTAATTTCTTGGTTCCCTTTTGATGTAATTCCTTTCCTAGGTTAAAGAGGATGAATTTTTGAGCATATGGTTGGAATTAGGGCTTGGGATTAAGAGAGATAAAGCTTGATTAAAGAAAAATGGAGGAAAGGGTTCTTAAGAGAGGGGTTCGGATTTTAGGGGATAAAGGGGAGAAGATGCTGCAATTTTTGAGAGATTTCCAGATGATTATATCCGACATCTGATGGCTCTTATGTATGGAAAAGGAATGCCTAAGATTCACTCTTTAACTATTGAATTCAATAGCTTTAAATTTGGCCACTTACCACTCATTCACCCATTTGTGCACATCCTACTATCCTAAGCTCACTTGTACCTAATCATGACTTCCCTTTAGTGACTCCTATGGCTTCTCATGCTCAAATTCTCGACTTTAGCCCCTTAATTGCCTCGATTTTAATTTTGCATTAGGAAATATGAATTTTCATTCCAAACCTCAGAATGCCTTGAAATCTTTCTCCTATTTCCCTAGTGAATCCAAGAATTTGTGGTTAAAATTTCAGCTCATTTTAACATAATTTCAATATACTTTCAGCCCTAGTGGCCCGAGCAGCTAGTCCGAAACCCAAAATTCTAGAACTACCAAAATTACTATTTTTAGTTCCTTGAGCGTATTTTTACTATTTATATGGTGTGTGTGAAATATGGGAGCAATTGGAGGTCTCTAAGACCCCCAAATACGCGGTCAAAGTTTTGGTCAACCCTCGATAAACCTATGAAGTTTTCTTTTATTTGCTTATTTATAGGCCTATTTGACCTCAGTTTCTTCTCAAATGATACCGTTGGACTCCATTTAACATGTACTTTCATATCCTAGTCTTAGGTCACAATGCCCACCGGATCCCCCACTTCGTTTTTTCAGGCTCGAGCATACTTACTCTTTACACTCTCTATTTGATTTCCTTACCTTATTCAACTTTGATTTCCTAGAATTTAATCTAGGACAATTTTTTCATGCTCTTCATAATAAATGCAAATTTAAGGATGCAACAGCACTCCCCCTCTAAATAAATAAATTTTGTCTTCGAATTTTTTTTTACTTGGATTGAATAATTGGGGATACTATTGTCTCATTGTCTCCTCAGGCTCCCAAGTAGCCACTTCTGCATTATGGCATGTCCAAAGTATCTTCACTAATGGAATTTGCATGTTCCTCAATTGCTTGACTTCCCGTGCTAAAATTCTTACTGGTTCTTCATCATAAGATAAGTCGAATTTCAATTGGATGTCCTCTGATGTGATGATATGAGAAGGATTTGAATGATATCACCATAGCATGGAAACATGAAATACATCATTCATCCTCTATAATTCAAAAGGTAGTTTTAGTCTATATGCCACCGGTCCCACCTGATGTTTTATTTCCTAAGGCCCAATAAATATGGGAGTGAGTTTACCCTTTTTGCCAAACCGAAGAACTTTTCACCATGGTGAAATTTTCAAGAATACTTTTCTCCCACATTGAATTCTATGTCTTTTCTTTTCAAATCTCCATATGATTTTTGTTGGTTTGTTGCTACTTTTAGGTTATCTCTGATCAACTTCACTTTTTCTTCTATTTCCTGGATCAGGTTGGGTCCTACTAGCTTACTTTCACTTAACTCTATCCAACATAAAGGTGCTCTGCATTTTCTCCCATATAGTGCTTCATATGGCACCATTTTAATACTAGGCTGGTAGCTATTATTTTAGGTAAATTTCGCTAGTGGAAGGTATTTCTCCCAATTTCCTCCGAATTCTAATACACAATATCGTAGCATGTCTTCTAGTATTTGTATTACCTGCTCGGATTGGCCATCTGTTGGTGGGTGGACGACGATACTGTAATCCAGGTGGGTTCCCATTGCTTCTTGAAGTTTATGCCAGAATATAAAAGTGAATCATGGGTCTCTATCTTAAATTATGGATATAGGCACATCGTGTTGTCTCATAATTTCATTCGCATTGATTTCTACAAATTTAAATAGAGAAAAATTCGATATCACTAAAAGAAAGTGAGATAACTTAGTCATCTTGTCTATAATCACCTAGATGGAGTCATTTTGTCTTCTAGTAAGTAGCAATCCTGACACTAAGTCTATAGTAATTCTCTCATATTTCCATTCTGGTATGGTGATAGGATGTAACAACCCTGAAAGAACCTAATGCTCGGCTTTTACTTGTTGGCATCTTAAGCATTTAATCACAAAGTCCACTATTTCCTTCTTCATCCTAGGCCACTAGTAAGATTTCTTTAATTCTTGATACATTTTTTTACTGCCTGGATGCATAGTATAAGGGCTATTGTGAGCTTTTACCAGGATATTTTTCTTTAATTCTGCATCATCAGGTATACATATTTTGCCTGTATAGTACAAACAATCATCACGATTGAGAGAAAACTCAATGCCCCTACCTACTGGTATTTGGGTGTGGTAAATAATAGAGACTAACCTCCCATCTTGCCCTTAAGCAGTCTTTATTTGTTAGAGCCAATTTTCTTTTATTTGCATTTCAGCTATAAGTGCTCCATCCTGTGTTACATTTAACTTCACTTTCATAGCTCAGAGGGCCATTAAATATTTCCTGCTAAGTGCATCAGCTACCATATTTACTTTACTAGGATGGTAATCAATTAAGTAGTCATGGTCTTTAATGAGTTCCAGCCATCACCTCTGTCTCAGGTTAAGTTCCTTCTATGTAGGTAGATATTTCAAACTCTTATGATCTGTATAGATGTAACAATTTTCCCCATATAAGTAATGACTTCATATCTTCTAGGCAAACATAATAGCTGCTAATTCTAAATCATGGGTAGGGTAGTTTCTTTCATGTGGTTTTAACTATTTAGAAGCATATGCAACTACTTTTCCTTCATGCATAAGTACACACCCTAACTCATTCCTAGAAGGATCATTGTAAATTACATAGGGTTTACCTAAAAGGGGCTAAGTAGGAACAGGAGCTTAAGTTAACATGCTCTTTAATTTCTCAAAAATTTATTGGAATTCATCAGTCCATTCGAATATGGTATTCTTCTATAGTAATTTGGTAAATGGGGAAGCTATCATGGAAAATCCCTTTACAAATCGCCTGTAGTATCTAGCTAATCCAAGAAAACTTCAGACTTTTGGAACATTTTTGGGTGGTTTCCAATCAAGAATAGCTTCAATCTTCATGGGGTCTACTTTAATGCCCTCTGCAGAAATTACATGGCCAAGGAAAGCAACTTTATTTAGCCAGAATTAACATTTACTAAATTTAGCATATAGTTGTTTGTCTCTTAGATTCTATAGTATAATTCTCAAGTGTTGATCATACTCCTCTAGCATTTCAGAGTATACCAGAATGTCATCTATAAATACCATTACGAATTGATCTAGATACGAATGAAAAATACGATTCATTAAATCCATGAAAGATGTCGATGCATTGGTGAGACCAAAATGCATAACTACAAACTCATAATGCCCATATCTGGTACGGAAAGCAGTCTTTGGAATGTCTTATTCTTTCACCCCAAGCTGGCAATACCCCAATCTCAAGTTGATCTTTGAAAACTTACTAGCACCCTTTAATTGATCAAACAAGTTATCAATTCGGGACAATGGATACTTATTCTTAATAGTAACTTTGTTTAACTGCCTGTAATCAATACACAATCTGAACTAGAGCTCTCCAGGGAGAAATACTTGGACAAATGAAGCCTTTTCCTAATAATTCTTGCAGTTGAATCTTTAGTTTTTTCAATGCCGCTGGTGCCATACAATAAGGAGCCATTGTGATAGGTGCAGTGTCTGGTAGTACATCAATGGTGAATTTAAGTTCCCTTTCTAAAGGTAATCATGGCAGATCATCAGGAAAATCTCTAACTATAGGTACTTCATTAACTTTCGATTTCTAGGCTTCAGTTTCAGTAACATAGGCCAAATAAGCTGTACACCCCTTTCCTAATGCACTTGTGTGCTACAGTAGCTGAGATAACATTAGATAGGAAATCAAATCATTCCCTTACCATAGTGATTTCTTTATTTTCTAGAGATTTCGAGGTGATCCTTTTTAATCGACAGTCAACAATCACCTGATATTGACAAAGCCAATCTATCCCCAAGATAACATCAAACTTGTTGAATGGAAGTTCGATCAAATTTGCAGGCAAGGTAGCCTACAGTATCTAGATAGGACAATCCCTATACACCTTCTTCACTGCTACACTGTGACCTAATAGATTAGTCACCAATATGTCCTGATCTAGCTGTGCTTTGTCCAACCCCTTTCCTATGTAACCATGGTGTTCAAATAGTAATGTATGGACCCGCAATCTATCAGTGCACAAACAACATCATCAAATGGATAGAATTTTCCTACAATAATGAATGGTGCATCCTTATCCTTCCATACCCTAACCGTATAAGTCCTTACAAAAGAAGGCATGCTTGGGGCTGGTGGAGCTGGAGTACTACCCTAGCCTAATGTGACTCCATTAGGCCCTCCTCTGCCCCTACCTTGGGTTGAAAAAGTGGCTTATCTACCAGCAAGAATCTGAGCACCTGATGCAGTGGCCTATGTCAGTGCTTTGGGATAATTCTTCACCAAATGCTCTCGAGTTCTACACCTCAGACATGTTCAAGTCAACCTCCAGCACTCACCCCGATGTCGTCACCAGCAATGCTCACAAACTGGTACTTCAGGTCTGCTAGAACTCTAGCTTCAAAGGGCACTACCTACACCTACTATTGCTGCAGAAGGAGGTGCCCGAGCTGTGGTACACTAACTAGCTACTGGTGTAGCTGAGGAGTCCTATGTGGGAACGACAGTGGAACCATTAGCTCTCTTGTCGGACCCCAACCATTGTGATTTCATTATTTTTTGGAGTTTTTAAGGTAATCCATTTTAATCGACAGTCAACAATCACTTGATGTTGATAAAGCCAATCCATCCCCAAGATAACATCAAACTTATGGAATTGAAGTTCGATCAAATTTAGAGGGAAGGTAGCCTACGGTATCTGGATAGGACAATCCTTATACACCTTGTTCACAGCTACACTATGACCCAATGGATTACTCACCAAGATGTCCTAATCTAAATGTGCTTTGTCTAACCCATTTCCTTGTGCAACCCTGGTGCTCAAATAGCAATGTGTGGACCCTAGATCTATCAGTGCACAAACAACATCATCAAACAAATAGAATTTACATACAATCACGTCTGGTACATCCTGATCCTCCCATGCCCTGACTGCATAGGTCCTTGCAAAAGAAGGCCTATCTAGGGTTGGTGGAGCTTGGGTACTATCCTGGCCTGATGCAGCTCAACTGGGCCCTCCTCTGCCCCTGCCTCAGGCTGAAAGAGCGGCTTGTCTACCAGCAAAAATCTGAGCAACTGATGTAATGGCTTGTGTCAGTGCTTTAGGAAAATTCTTCAACAAATGCTCCCAAGATCCACACCTCAAACACACTCCAGTCAACCTCCAGCACTTGCCCAGATGTCGTCACTCGCAACGCTCACAAACTAGTACTTTAGGTCTGCTAGAACTCTAGCTTTGAGGGGCACTACCTACACCTACTAACGCTGCAGAAAGAGGTGCCCAAGCTGTGGTACACTGACTAGCTGCTGGTGTAGCTGAGGAGTCCTATATGGAAGCGACAGTGGAACCCTTATCTCTCTTATCGGACCCGCTACCCGATGCTGCTATAGATAGTCTCCTCCTCTGCTAAAATCAGGCTTGCCTACTTATTTCTTCCTGCTGAATGGTCTCCATTTTAATTGCTGCATAAACTAGCTCCTTTCTATTTGTATATTCTCGGACCTCCAAAACCTTTCTCAAATCATTATGAAGTCCCCTCTCAGAGAGTTGACACATCTTCTCCCTTTGAAACTTGTAACTTCTCATATAAAAGTTGAGTCTTTCAAATTCCCTGTAATACTCTTGGACCATTATAGTATCCTAGCGCAGTCTCCAAAAAGCCTCATCCATAGCTCTTATGTACTCTCTGCCCACATAATTATCTCTAAAATGCTGATAAAAAAAATTTCAGGTAACCTGCTCTGGTCGGGTATGGCGTCTGACTTTGTCCCACCATATATAAGCTGGTCTGTGAAATAGTGCCACTGCTCCCTCTAACTTTTCCTCTTATGGGTTGTGAGTAAGTTCAAACAATCTTTCAATCTTATTAAGCCATTCTTTGACTTCTATAGCTGCAATCTGTCCTCTGCCATAAAAATCATCTACACCTAATCTCTTCAATTGCTCCAAAATAGATCTCCTAGGCGATGGGGGTGGTGGCAGTTGCTAAGGATGAAATCTCTAAAAAATTTCTTCCATCATTTGCACAAAATCAATTGGTGCAGGAGGCAGAGGTGCCTGAGACAATGGTATAGACGTAGGAGTGTGCTAAGTGGGCTGCTAAGATCTAATGCTCAGTATCGACTCTTGTATTTCTTGGTTTGTTGAAGCCTCACTCTCAGCGTCACTCACTAGCTTAGTAGCTCGCTTGGAGCCAGAAGCCATAGACAATATTGAAATGCACAAGGGGACAGGGAAGATTTAAATTCCAACATTTATATCACGACATGATGGCATGCACATAAATCATATGCTTATTCATTCTCCCAATCAATGCCAAGAAAATTAGCCTCGATCTTAGGATCACCTAAATCCTGCTCTGATACCATTAAATGTAACGCCCTTTGTTCAACTAAATCCCTAATATAATATGGTCGTCTCCTCCAAATAGGTCATTAATTATCTTTAATATTACTTAACTTAAATTCTCTTAACTTCCTAGTCCACAATATCTTTGTTTTTGATATTATTAATTACCATTCAAATAAGTGGAATTTTTGGTAGCATGACAGCTTACATTTAATGGTATCAGAGCACTAGATCTTAGCAGCCAATATAATGATTAGAGTGCTGTGCTAAGTTGGCTGTTAAGATCTAGTGCTCGGTATCGACTCTTGCATTTCTTGGTCCTGCAAAATTCAATTTACACTCCCAATATAATCTCCTCCAACTCCAATACTCTAATCAACAGCACAACACTTTTAAAATCTCATCTAAACACAACTCATACCACATAAAGGCATAATTTCACAAACCATTCATCCATACCAAAAACTAAGTTTATATAACATTTATTTACAAGCCCAATTACATACAAAATTCTTATAATTTACAACAAGATTTATACATAATTTACATAAATATAATCCAAAAGTCTTCTTATGTACATGCCATTGCCTTGCTTTCTCTTGTTGTTCCTGCTACATCTGTCCCTGTGTGCAGTCAATATAAACTACATGCTAAGAAATATAGTCACTTAGTGGTGGAAGCATCTGCATAAAATCTCACCTAAATGTTTTATTTAATTAAAATCAACTAATTCCCTACTTATTTATTTAAGTTTCCTTATTCCAAATTTATTCCTTTTGTAATAAAACTTTCTTCCTTTTATCTCATTAACTATTTTTCTTGCTTAATTTCTAAAATTTTCCAGTTTAATTGAAAAATTATAGTTACGCCCCTAGAGTTTGACTTTTATCCAATTTTGATCAAGTTTGACTTTTTAGTTGACTTTTTTCATCTTTAACTAATTTGACCTCTATTTTGACCCGTTTGACTTTCTTTAACTTTTACTTTAAATTAATTGTGTAAAATGTATTTTAGTCCCTAAAAATATTCCTTTAAGTGGAAAATTATTGTTTAGTCCCTATAACATTTCTTAATTATGATTTTACCCTTTTTTACTCAATTTGACTATTTTAACACTTTTAACTATATTTTCCTTACTAATTGACCATTTTGTCCTTAGTTAATTGCGAAATCATATTTTTGGCCTTTTTGAATACATACATCTCATTTTTCATTTCATTTCACTTTTATTCACATTGTTAACATTTTAATTGTCATAATTACCCTTTTTACTCAGTTTTTGTGCAAAATTATCATTTTGCTCATAGCTGTCAATAATAGGAAACCATAAACTGGATAAGCGAGTCAGTAAATCTAGTATGCGGAAGTGACCATACTACTAAAGTATGATGTTACTTCCCAGTAATATCATGTAATGAGTCGATTAAACAGTATAATTACATTTTTCTTGGTACAGCAATAGTCAGTATACAAAACACCATGGGGTAAGTGGTCCTATGGCTAGCCATACTAACCTAGAGCTGGATCACCCACTGAACACTAAGGGCATTAAATATTGTTATGTTTTCATACTTTAGTTCTTCTCGTCACATTACATTATCATGTTATGCCTCAAGTTGTTTTCATACAAGCTTAATTATTTTCGTCACAATACTTTAATCACATTCCACCATAAATTGTTCACACATAAGCTTGTTACTTAATAATTATTTATATATATACATTAATACCATGAAGCTCAATTAAATCACACCATTTCTTATGTAATACTATTCGACCACCTAGAGAAATCACACCTATAAGTTCTTTATTCCTCTAAATTCATGTCATACATGTTTCTATATTCATTTTATGGCATAGCATGGTGAATTACATCAATCCCACATGTATAACCTTAAGTTACTATACTTTCCGTCATTATGTAACTATTATATAACTAGTGTAAATCTTCATATTTTAATTCTATTATTATAGTTTCATTCTCCACACTCTATTTTAGCTATTTATCATTAAATACCAAATTATAAGCCATATTACATTAAGGTTCCCTAAGTAGTACATTTTTTCCAACATAGTTCCTTCTCTTTTTAATTTAATTTCTTACTTCAAATGAGTTTCTAATAGCTTAAATTGACCTAATATAATGTTACCTCAAGTTATTTCCCCATTACATATACCTAAGAATAGTTACATAATAGAAAAATTAAAAAAGTTCAACCAAAAAGGTGAAATTTAATGTAATACACATCCACTAACCTCAAATTGGGTTGGTTTTCTCCTATTCTTCCTTTTCTTTTCAATTTCCCTCTTTGCTTTGCCCTTTCTCCTTTCTTCCCCCTTTGAGCCGAATTTGATAGTCAAAAAAACATGGAATTATGTCTTAATTTTAAGCAATTTAAAGTTACTAATATACTCTTCTAATCATATCCTATATGGTCAAGCAATTTCTCCCACAAATTCCAACTAAAACTCATAAAATCACTAAATTACACCAAAAGGTTCTTACCTTAATTCTTTAATTTCTTGGTTCCCCTTGATGTAATTCATTTCCTGTGTTAAAGAGGATCAATTTTTAAGCTTATGTTTGGAATTAGGGCTTGGGATTAAGAGAGAGAAAGCTTGATTGAAGAAAAATAGGGGAAAGGGTTCTTAAGAGAGGGGTTCGAATTTTAGGGGATAAAGGGGAGAAGATGCTGAAATTTTTGAGAGATTTCTAAATGATTCTATCCCACATCTTATGGCTCTTATATATGTAAAAGGAATGGCTAGGATTCACTCTTTAACTATTGAATTCAAAGGCTTTAAATTTGGCCACTTGTCACTCATTCACCCTTTTGTGCACATCTTAGTATCCTAATCTCACTTGTTCCTAATCATGACTTACCTTTAGTGACTCTTATGGCTTCTCATGTTTGAACTATCGGGTTTAACCCCCTAATTGCCCCTATCTCGGTTTTACATCCAGAAATATGAATTTTTGTTCCAGACCTCAGAATGTCTTGAAATTTTATCCTAAGTTCCTTTTGTGAATCCAAGAATATGTGATTAAAATTTTAGCTCATTCTAACATCATTTCCATATACTTCCAATCCTAGTGGGCTGAGTAGTAGGTCCGAAACTTGAAATTTCAAAACTATCGAAATTACTATTTTTTAGTTCTTAGAGTGTATTTGCACTATTTATATTATGTGTGTGAAATATGGAAGCAATTGGAGGTCTATAAGCCCCCCTAATGTCCAGTCAAAGCTTTAGTCAACCCAAAATAAACTAGTGAAATTTTCTTTTATTTGCTTATTTGGAGACTTATTTTACCTCAGTTTCTTCTCAAATTATACCATTGGACTCCATTTAACATGTAATTTTTTATCCTAGTCTTAGTTCACACTGCCTACCAGGTCCCTCACTTTGATTTTTCGGGCCCGAGCATATTTACCCTTTACTCTCTCTATTTGATTTCCTTACCTTATTCAACTTTGATTTCCCTAAAATTTAACCTAGGGTAATTTTTTTATGCTCTACATCGTACTATACATGATAAATGCAAATTTGGGGGTGTTACACGAGTAGTCTAAGATGGCTATAAAATTAAAAGGTTAGAATGATACATGCTAAGAATTTATACCTAAAATTATATACACATAATGAAATGCACACATAAAATGGGATGTACTGACTTTATTGTTTTCTTACATTTTATTCTTAATATGCATTTACATAATGCACATGTATACAAAGAAAACATATGGCATACAATGAGGGAAATAAAAACAAAGTCTAACATGGCATGAAAAGCAATGCATGTGTGCATAAAATATATACAATAAGGATGTGTGTATAGAATATGGCATAATTGTAAGACTAAGCATACATGACATATTACGTATACATACATAAGATGTTTCGAGCATGATGGTTTATATATACAAGGCACGACATGGTATATGAATAAATGCCTATGACATTTGACATATATGCATATAACATAACTTACACAATTACCATGCATGTATGTGATGTGACACAAGACGCATAAAATGTGGTATGATGATGCATGTTAACGAATTTCTTAGTATGGTAGAAAATCACATAGATGAAAGTACAAGATGTATGCAAAAATATTTGTAATATTGGACATGACGGGATACATAAATGAGCATATACAGTGTGTGGCATGCGTATTTGATGTATGTTATGTTGTAGGTATGCGGGTGCATAATGATTGGGATGTATACATAATGTATGCCATGGCATAAAAATATGTATCCACGATATATGACATGTATGTCCATGGTATATGTTGCGTATGACACATGGTATAACAAGTTATAAAGGATAGGATGCATTTTCACCACATGCCTAATGTATAATGGTATATGGTATAATGGTATGTATGCACACAACATGAGAAAGGAAAGTGTACAGTGAAATATGCATAACATGGCATGCAATTTAACATGAGATGTGCATGGCACTTATTTTGTACACATGATCCAACATGAGGTAAATATAATGTCTAATATGTACATTAATATACACAAGCAATGATGGGTGTAATGCCAAGGTGATGGTAGATGTGTACACGCACACACTATAGTGTACGCTAGTATGTGTATGTAATAGAACGCGCCAATATATACATGCCATAATACATGAATATTTAAGTGTACATGTCATGGCTCATATGTGTTCATTTGTGCAAGTTATAATGAATTTTTACACATTTAGGTCATGCCAAATTTCAACATGTTCATGTTATAAGGTATGTTTACTTGTCACTATGGACATGCCAAGATGCATGTCTATATGCTCATATTATGTCACATGTTAACATAAGCATGCATGATAGATATATGTCATAATATAATGTATGCTCGGACACTCATCAATGTGTGTGACAGTGAATATTTACATATGTAGGCCAATATGCATATGGTATATGCTATGGGGAATGTCTATGTGCACATGTGATAATGAATGTCAATACGTACATGCCACAACAAGCATCATTATATACATGCAAGATAGGCATATGTATGTATCATAATGCATGTTAATACATACATATCATGACATGCATCAATATATATATGCATATTGAATATATGTTTATGCCATGGTAACATTAACATATTACTATTTTACTACTATTTACACTTTTTTCGCATGGTAATGATACATATGGGATAGTGTATATGAATGAATATGTTAGGGATGCATATGATGCATAGGTCAATCATTGCATTATGACAATGATGCATGAGCATAATATATTATATGTGTTAATGCATGAGATGTGAATGATAAATATATTGTGTGTGATGCATGAGCATGTCAGCCATACACATAATGCATTAGATGGATAAGCATACAGCATATACATGTGATAATGTGTGATGCATAAGATACACATGTCACGTGAACATGCTAAGCACACATATGATGTATGGTATATGTGTGATGCATGATGTATAAATGTGTTATAGACATGATGTATAGTGAACATGTTACACATTAGTGAATGAGGACAATGCACTTGAATGGCATACACATGATACGTCACTCAAATGTTAGCATAGAATGCAATGATTTGTAACATACAAGTGATGCAAAGCATAACGTACATATGATGCATAAAAGAATTCTATGCACAAAGTGAGATGTGCAAGCTAAGGCATAATGTGTATTTTATGGTACACAAAATGAAACATACACATTTTCATGGTACATACACATTTTCATGGTACAACGAACACACACATAGAATGCACATGTTTCACATTGTCATATTATTATTTTGTCTTCACACGAAAGGAGATGCACGTAAATGCACATTTTTGTTTGGTAAAAAAGCTATGCACACAAGATTTACAAGTTTTAATTTTATTACATTTTCAATTGTACATAAAATGATTTACACAAGCAGAAATTATACACATAAGATTTGATATACATACATCAAAAATCCATGAACACAGAACATGCACATTTAATAATTTATTATCATTTTTGTTAGGAATGCATGTGTAAGTAGCATAAACAAAGACATGCAAAAGAAAATAAAATTCTCCCAACCTTATTACTCCCACACAAAAGGTCGTGCGGTCTCTTTTCTAGACACGATTAGCTCATGGGTTAATAGGAAACCCAACAAACATGTATGATGCACAACAGAAAGCCGGTAATATAACCTCTCAATTATGAAAGTGCATAATGATGGAAATTGGCCATTGTATATTTGAACGATCTGAGTATACTCAAATACGCCCATTGGGGTATGAAAGCCTTTAATAAGCTAACATTTAAATTTGTTGGGATTCATTCAATACATAAGGGCCCACTTTGCAAGCAAGGTATTATAATGTATGCCCTTAGTGGAAATGTCTAGGCCATTATATGAGCTTTCAGTCTGGTAATACAACTTTAGGGCTACCTAAATATGGTCCCTGTCAATGGGTCTAGCTCATCATGAGTATAATGACTGATCAAGTCACCATTTGATATACTAAAAGGTATAAGGCTTGGGTTAGTGATCCTCCCTAACACTTCCCTACATTAAGTGAATATAGGGTTGTGCTTTACGATTTCACCGGGGTTAACAAAGGGACACCTAATTTAATTCTAAGGCCCTAGCATGAATGCAATGCAATTTTTTAAAAGGAGAAAATATTTTAATCCCTAAACTCATTTATATTAGATTAACCAAAGACACTTTTAGATCAAAATCTCATGATCCCCACTTGAGTTGCCATTGTGACACGTGTCAAACCCTGCAAGCATTCGATTTGCTCTCGAAAGCCTGCTTTTAGGGTTCAAGGTCAGATAAGGTTCATTTAACCCATGAAAGCCAATCACTTCACAATGGATAGGGATTTAACCCAATTCGCGATGTCTCAGGCGTCAGAAAGGCATAAGATAGTGTCTTGGTGTATCCTTATTCCATTGTTGGCAATTAACCTATGAGCGCATCTGCTGGGCATTGCAAGGTAGGTATCAAGGAGTTGCCAACCAAGAAAATATTAGAAAATGAGTTCTAACCTCATGAATTCGAAACCAAAGATAGTTCGGACTCCACTCCTATTTATATCTTTGGTTAATATTATATAAATAAGTTTTAGTGATTAATTTATTTTATCTCTTTTCTCACATGAGCTATGTTAGAAAGATAAAGGCACACTCAAGCGCGAAAAAAAGTTATAAAGCTGAAATAGAAAGCATTAAAGAATTCATGTGAAAATAAATCATGCATAAATCGGGGAATTAATTAAGTTCATTTGGATGAGGACGTTGGTCCTTGTATGCATATTTATAAAAGGCAGCATTTTGGATATATTTTGGATAAAAAAAATACGGCACTAGGCCCATTTGGCTTCAAAATAGAATTCTATTAGTCAACTTTAAGGTAAAAAATCATTTGTATTAAAGAAATAGATCCTTAATTTACATGTTATTTTGTGAGTGAAAATTAGGATATTATTTTTTTATTATAGAAAAATCCCACTCAAACTTGTATAAAAATTATTTTAATGAGTTTTTAGTTAAACGCTCAAAAAATAGACATTTGCAATAAATGAGAAAGGCATAAAAGCATAATAATGTGAGGAAAAAACGACATACATAAATCAGGCTATTTATAGAATTAGGAACATTGGTTCGTTATGCATATTTGTAAAAAATTCTTTTGTGTGATATTTAGGATAAAAGAATGGACATTGGTCCAAGTTTATTAGAAAAGCCCAATTAATTAGGTAGAAAATATTTAATGTGATTTTTCTAATTATTGGTAAAAAACTTTTATTACTATGCTATTACAGACAATTAAATGGAAAGCATTAAATAATTATACAGGCCCAAAAATAAATAAAATAAATAAATAAGGAAATGAACAAATCCTAAGCTAACCCGCTTCAGCTCTCCAACTTAACTTGGGATAGAAGAACAAATATTTGAAATATGGCATGAAAAATAATAAAATTTAGTAATGATAAAGATATGCAATAGATAACAAAATGATACAATAATTAAGTATAAACATAAATAATTGACAATAATAAAATTAATGACAAAAAGTCTAATATTACTAAAACACCAATAATAGCAATAATCATATTAATACAATATTAATAATAATAACATCATAGTAAAAAAAATATTAATAAACAACAACAATAATAATAATGAGGATAAAAAGAATACTAATAATAGTAACAATAATAAGAGTAATAATAACAATAATAGTAATATTATGATAATATTAATAATGACAATGATAAATATTATCATTAAAGATAATACCGATAATAGTCATTTATATGATGTTTTTAGTATGTTTTTAGGTATTTAATTAAGTTAATTTTGTGTTAATTAGGTTCAATTTGAGTTTAATTTGTTAGTTTTATGTTTTTGGAGTTAATTGTAAATTTTGGTGTTTTTCAGGGTTAATTTGCAAGAAAAAAGGACTTAATTGTAAAAAGGCAAGAAGATTTGGGTCAAAACTGTAAGTTTGGAAAATTTATGTTAAGATATTAGTGTGAATTCCAGAAGAGTTATATGTGCCCACGTGAAATGTAAAAGGAAGGATCACATGGCCACATGAGAGATTGAACAAAGCTAGACGTGACCATGTGTGAATTATCAAAGGGAGATGAGTGGCCATGTGAAGAAGAGAAGAAGAGAAACAAGTGACCACGTGATTTGAAGAAGAAACCAACACATGGCCACGTGTCAAAATACACTAGGGAACACATGGCCATGTGTTTCAAAGAATAAAATTACACATGGCCACGTGAAAGACTAAAAGGAGAAAACAATGCATAGACGTGACCACGTGGATTACCAGTGAAGGAACACACGTGACCATGTGTGGAAGAGGAACTAAATGAGCCATGGTCACGTAGAAATACACACTAAAAGCCGTGGCCACGTGATTTGATTCTCCAATTGCGCGAAGGATTTTTGACTTCCTATTTTGAGCAGAATTCACTTCCTATTTGGTTTCTGCAATTTTGGAAGAAATCTACCACGTTTTTGCCTATAAATAGCAGTCTAAAACACCAAAGAAATAGGAGAGAATGAAGATCAAATTAGTAAATTAGGGATAAATTGTCTTAGTTTTAGTTTTATTCGTTTTCCTAGTTTTTCTATTTTTTGTTTTTATTTTCAACTTTGTTTTAATATTTCAATTTTGTCTTTAGTTTTTAATGATGTTTAGGAAGTAGTTTTTCTTCTTTTGCTAATGGAATCTTGAAATCTTATATTTTCATTGTTATGACTTTGTTTTGAGCTTAATTTCAATATTGGTTGATTATTTCTTGGTTTTAAGCATATTCTTATCCTTGATTGTGTTAAGATTAGTTGTTGGTTTATTGAATAAATAACTAAGAATTGGTTTTGACATAGTTAATGATTTGCATGTTCTTGGATTGGCTCTTTAAAGTTTGTGCATGATTATTATCCGAAATATGAAATGATTATGTATGAATTTTATTGGTTAATACTAAGAGAGGAAGAACTAAGAATGGGTGAAAGTTAAATCTCTTGAGAAAGGCTTTAATAGACATCTAGGAGGATTAATTCAGACTTTTATGCCAAGTGTTGAATTGTTCTGAATAAGGGAGTTTAATGCTTGGAATGATAATCTTGAATAAAGTTATCTGGTTTTATTTATCTGAATTCTTCATAATCACTGGTATTATTCTTTGAATTTAAGTCATTACAATGAAAGTTAAGGTGGATAGTTTCCTTAGCAAGAGAATTTCAGTTATTGTTTTGTTTTTAATTTATGTTTTAGCTTTTGTTTTGTTTAATTATTTCTTTTATTTAATTTTTGCTTTTGAATCAAAAACATTTGGGAAACAATCTCGGATTAATTTAATTCATACATAGGTATTATTCTTAGCAATCCATGTTCCCTTGGGTATGATATTTGGGGTCTTAATCTATATTTCCCTATATTACTAGCCGATCTAGTACACTTGCTAGACACCGGTCAAGTTTTTGGCGCCGTTGCCGGGGAACAGCGGTGTTGTTTGTTTAATATCTTTGATTGAGTTAATTTGAAATTTTTTTTTATTTTGTTTTAATTTGGTGATTGTTTTTTGCAGGCAAAATTCTAAACATCTTTCAAGATGATGCAAGATGAGGTCCAAGATTATGAAGTGTTTCTCTTAAAATAATGAATGAATAATCTACTAAGACAAAGAGAGGAGATAGAACGATTGCGTGCACAATCACAAAATCCTTATTCATCACCATCCATTGCTGAAGATTCTTATTCTCTTTTAACTTTGAGATTACAATTGGAAGAATTGAGAAGAGAGAATCAACAACTTCGATACTCAAAAGAAGCCTGTATCTCCGAGAATCAACGTCTTCATAACCAGCTTATATGTAAGAACGAGCAATTTTGGGCTAAAAAAGAGACATGGGAGGCTACATCAAGGGCTCAAGAGGAAAAGTTTAGAATTCAAGAAGAAAAGATAAGGGCTCAAGAGGAGACAATTAGAAGTCAGAAAAATTTATTAAGGGATAAAGAGCATGGAATTGAAAAGTTGGAATCTAAGCTAGAACTTTTGAGCACTCAAGTTGATGGTGGTAAGGAAAAGGAACCAAATCATTCATTCATGGAGGATAAGGAATAAGAGGAACAATTCATATTGGAGGATAAGTTATGTGTTTATTTAGAGGATGTTGGATCTTTAGTAGAGAATTTATCACCAAAGGAGCAAGAAGGAAAGGATTCTCAAGTGGAGATACCAAAATCAATCTTCTTGAAGGATTTATTTAGGCTAGAAGAGCCGGTGGAGTTCGTGATAAATGAGCCAAAAGAGGAGTCATATTTTATTAAAGATATGGAGTTTCCGGCTTTGATAAATTATGACAAGTTTCTTCTACTTATGGGAGAAAATGAGGAGCAAAGTCCGGAGAAACCTATGTTTGGATCACAAGCTCGACTGCCCGAGAGTAAAATGAGTCGAGCTGGGACTCAATAAACCAGAACTTCTTCTCTAACTCTTCTCTTTAAATTGTCATCTATTTTTTTTTTGTTGTTTTGCATGTTATTGTTTTTTTTTAAGGTTTAATGCATGTTTTAGTTTGTGTCTTTTAAGTCATGAGTTTAAGATATGGGTTTGAACAAAAAGCTACTTCTAATGATTTTTATGCTTCATGATTAAATTTGGATTAGTAAGTGCTTTTAAAGGAATTAAAGAGCTAATGTGATTTTTGAGGTAAGTAAAATTGAACTTGTCAAAGATTTATGAGTTGGTTAGATGTGAGTTTGATTTTAAGCTTCATGAATTTGGCATATGTTGAGTTAAGAGTGGACTACAATTAGAGTTTAATTAATTGATAGATGTGCATATTGTTGGCATAATTCAATTGTAGCTTGAAAAGAAGGAAATGCATAATTAAGTGAGTATGAGCTGTAATTGGTTTATATGGTTAAAAAATCAAATTTGATGGAATTTTAACAAACCTTGATTAAATTCTTGATTTACATGAGTGAAAGATTAATATTATTAATGGGATTGAATTTAAATTGGTTGAAAGAAATTAAGGTGAAAGAAAGTAAATTTTGTGCTTTAATGTGCAGGAAAAGAAAGCTCGTGAATGCAGAAGGAAGACCCTCGCGTGCCCACGACCTCCCTCTCCAATTCCTATGTGTGGCCACGGGTTGCTTCCTTTCTCAGTCACGCGTGGCCACACG
>JBBPFJ010000948.1:0-34698 GCA_037975025.1 Excoecaria agallocha
TTAGCCTTGATTGTGGTCAACAAGCTAATGGCCTAGCTAAGATGACCCATTTAATGAGATTTGAACATATTCGATATAATGTTAGCTTGACTGTGGTCAACAACCCACACTATAAAGAACTCTGGTTCTCGTCAAACTAATGGAAGGCTTATATACCTTAGTATTTATTTGAGGGTTTTAGTTAATTAAGTCTCATCATACATGGTTGGCATACATTGGTATGCTTCCTATATCTATCACATAAATATAAGCATACAAATATGGTATAGTTATGGACTTTACTGGATTTCCCCGAGCCAAAAGGGAAATCAAAAGGTCACACCTAGGTAGTATGCATGATTCAAACAAGAAAATAATTACATTATCTTCAAGCTTGTTGGATCTCCATCCGGCCCATCTTTCTCCTTGATATTGGTCTCCATCTCTATTTCTAATTCTAATCTAAGTAATCTAATTACATATTACAACTTGAAAAGAAATACAAACCAAAAACAAGTGGCCGGGACATGAAAGTCCTCATTGGGCCAAAACATGCATTATGCTCAATCACATTGGGCTTTGTCCATAACTAACCATCATGCCAATCATACACCCTTATATGCCTCTCTAATGCATAAATAAATGGATTACTAACTTTGTTTCAACCTTTGAAACTATATTTTGAGTTATCTTAATGATGTGATCAAATTAGGAAACTTTTTCCATTTTGGAAACTTTCATTTTAGGAAACCTTTTTGCATGCAAGTGTTCTTGCCTTAATAATCAATCCAATTGATTATTAATTAAATATGAATTGATTATTTAATTAATTAATCATATTAAATAATTAAAAGAATCAATTTTAGGCTTAAAACCAAGGGTGGGCCGAAACCCACAAAAGTAAACCCTAAATGTGTTCACACACAAACTGGTTTTATGTCTTTTGGACCATTTGGGCCTTTTGGAATGAGCAAAGCCCACTCCAGCCCTTAAAACCCATTAATAAACTTAATTAATGTTTATAATGTTTAATTTAAATCAGCTCCTTGGGCCCACCAAGTCATTCACTAATTTAAACCAAGTCCGTAAACATTATTAAGCCCATTAAGTGGTTTTAATAAATTAAAATTAATCAAATTAATTAAGGCCCATTTTAATTAATCCAATTAATTAAAAACACTTTAATATATCATATATATCAGATTTAGAAGATCAAAAGTCGTTCTAACCAAGAACACATCAAGAACACACGAAGAACACCAATTTATCGAACTTTTCGACTAAACTAGTTTTCATGCAAAACTTGTTCGATTTTAATTCCGTTCGATCCTATGGCTTAATATCCCATATTAAACACATAAACTATCATCTAAATGATGTTTTAATGGATCCATAAGAAATTAAATTAGAACAGCCCCTTAAATCACCTAGGGTTTCACGCCAAACCCTAATGGGTTTCACGCCAAACCCTAATCACAATCATTCAAAAATTTCGTTTTTGTTTCCACCAAATTTATTTGATCACACATACAACCAGAAATCAATATTTCTCATTCATGAACAATCAAATCTAATATTTTAAATTTCATGAAATAAATAACTCAAAACAAAACAAAACTTATTCCGCAGAAAAATATAGAATTGTATATCCATGGCAAAACCGTGGCTCTGATACCATGTTGGAATTTAATGGTTACATGTATCAAATATATGAGCGGAATTTTAAAATTTATTAACCATTAGATCTGATATTGCCATGAATACACAATATAACTATATGAGAATAAGAAAAATCACCTTTGATTTTTGTTGAACAGTTGATTTTACTTCGCACCGGGTTATCGCAAACCACAGTGTCCAAAATCGAACACCTCCAATGAGTAATCCACACTAGAGAGGGGTAAATTGAACCAACAAATTGGTGTTCAACTAGGGCTAGCCGAAATTCCAAGAAGCTAGCTTGGAGTTGGCGCAAAAAGGAGAGAGAGAATAGAGAAAAAGACTTTCTTTTTGTTTTTAATCACTTAACCCTAATTCCTCATTAGTTGGCCTTTTATAGTTGGGTTAAAATTCCAACTCCTTAATGAGATTGGGCTCTTTAAAATTGCTGGAGAATTATTAATTGGGCCTCTGGAATTAATTATAATCATTTGGGCTTAATTAAATCCAATTTAAACCTTTTCATAAAAGACTATGCACAAAACCCACAAACTAGGCCCTTTGTGCAACTAATTGGATTTAAATACCCAAATGGATTCCAAATCCAACCAAATTAAATATGTGAGTTCCATAACACTTATGTAACATATATAAATTAATTTGGTGCATGAAATGGGCCATTAAGGCCTTCTGTATTGGAGTAGGCGTGTGGCCCTTACAGAATGGCTTTCGCCAACTTTCTTCATTCCTCTGCCCTTAATAATTCCTCCAATGGACCTATTAATTATTATATCAGTCCTATAACACTTATAGTAGTCTTATAACACTTATAAGACAATAATAATTAATCATGAAATACATTATTTCAATTAGGTCCAATTTGCAGAACATTTCTCAAAAGTTCTGCGGACAATTTTATTTGATCATAATTAATCAAACTCTTTAATTAATTATTATCATATTTACTTCTCTACCTTCATAATAATATCAAATATTATTATCCTTGTCATTTTACCATTTTACCCTTTTCTCTATATGTGTGTGACCTATTGGGTTCCTGTCCATGTTGGCAGTATAATATGTAATTGTGAGTTCTATTCAAAACTCACATGATTTAAACTCCTTTAAATCATTTTATCAATCTCTATTGATATTTTGATACATCATTATACAAGTCATGATTGGCCTCTAGCTAGGCATCATGACTACCCAAATGTCAGGAAAGTCATGTGGTTTGACTGTACCCTTCCATAGAAACAGTTACCGTAAAATTACTCCTTTCACCACTCTTATCTCAATTAGATTCTGAGTATGGATTTCTGTCAACTCATATAAATCTAATTATGTATGTTCTATTAATTTAACCATTGTTCCTAAAATGCCCTTCATGGATCTCCATCCATCTCGGCATATTACTCTAGCTAGAGATTCTCTGAACAAGGCAATTATAGAATCATGCGAGATAACTTCCCTTGTTAAATCTGGGATGGTGAATCCTTTGTCAATCACTCAACTATCTTTAAGTAGGTCATGATATACCCAATCTCCTAACTATGTTCACTCCCAGTTGGAAGTAATCAGTTATGGAGTCAAAGTATACCACTTGCTACTTAAGATAACTTTGGTAATCTCAAGTCTAAGGATACTTGCACAACCGCTATGAAGAGATTCCTCACTGACATAGATTTAATATCCATGTGAGGATTCTCTATGCAGGTCTCTAATGAACTTGTTCTTCTAACAAGCATCCACATGTTAGCTTTGATTATCTTCCATAATCACAGTTATGAGAACCACTGCTTGAACCATTTAAGAAGCATAACATGTGCTAGTCTGTCCGAATTAACAATGTCCTATCTTGTTAATTCTATGACTAGGGATATTTAGATATTAACACATTTGAATGCAATAGACATCTCACATCATGAACACTTTCATGATTGCCTTTGCACTGTGTTTATAATATCTCGAACTTCTTTATTAATTTAAGATTTGCAAACTCATGTATTTAAACACAACATTAATAAATGAATGATGCCTTTTATTAAGAATATAAATTTTATACATATGAAAAACAACCCTATTACATGGGCTCTAGGGCATACTCTCTAACAAAATGATATAAAATGGTGGCACAAATGGATAGCACAAATGGTGGTTCAATAATTGCAAAGTAAATCCTTGGTTAAGTAGGACTAGGATTGTAATTCCAAATCAAGTATGGATTGGATTTTGAAAACCTAAACCCAAAGCAATAAGGATTGTATTTCCTACCCTTTAAAGGATTCCCAAAGGTGTTTGGAAAATGTGTAAATGTTGCCCCTCCCAATCCTAAAGCAAAAAGGATTAGTTTTTCCCACTTATGAAAGGATTAGGATTTCTTTAGGTGATATAAACTATCCTTACTCAATTGCTCCTTAATTTTTTTTCTTCTATTTTTCTTCTCTTTCACATTTTTCTCTCTTCTTTCTTTTTTTTTTGATGAATAGTACCAGAACAGTGCGATGAACAGTGTCGTGAATAGTGCCATGATTTTTTTCTTTTTTTTTTAATTCAACGCACCAATCTAAAGGCTACTACTACTAGAATTTTGTTTTTTATGCCAAAGATTCAAAGTTCAAGTTCAGTTTCTAAGGCTTTTTAATGAATCAAAACACAAGGTAAGGAAAATAAAAGGCTAAATTTAACACACAAAAAACACATAAATCAAAACTTATAACTACCTAATTTGGCATAAACATAAAGATATCAAGGAAAAAATACAAACCTAACACTAAGATAAATAGGAATTTACCTTACTTTTGGCTCTAATACCAAATGATACGGAACCCCAAGGTTAAAGAACCCGAAACCCCTTAAACATACACTTTGATTTCGAAACGTAAAGAAGACAAACACCCTCCCTATTGAACTCCCAAACAATGGGTGAATGGAAACGCAAATAATCGGGATAAGAAGCATTAAGAAAATGCCACAATTAAATGATTGATAAGTAATCCTAATTCTTAATATAATAGAAAAGAAAGCAAGCAATCTCACAATCTCTCTAAAAAATTTCGGCTAAGCCAAGGGAAAACTGTCAAAAGTTTATAATTTGATTCAATGATGAAGTTTACAACCTAGGTTAGCCTATTTATAAGGTGGCTAACCCTAATTCACTCTTTAAAACCCTAATTTAAATATTCATATGGCCTTACACAAATTTCCTTGGGCTTTTACAAGCCAATTAAGCCCAAATAAGTCTTAAACACACTTAAAACAAAACTAATTAATAAACCTTATACGTCTAAAATAAAAGCCTAAAAGAAAGACTAAAATAAATAACCAACTAACTAAAATAAGCCCAAAAGAAGCCCACATGCCTAAGCCCACATTTACAACTTAAATGAGTCATGTGACTTTTAAATGAGGCACATGACTTGTTCAATTAAAGCCCCAAAGTTGTATAAGCCCAAAATTGATGGTAAAGTACCAAATCTGCCTCCTATAAATTGGAGCACACCCCAATGACATTTGGATCTTATATTTATGTGTTTGAACTCCATTTAGACCCATTTGAAAGTCATAAGGTTGCCCCTCTTCAATGGCATAAGATAGCCCTTTTAGATCCGTATCAATACATGTGATCAATGTATTACACTTAATACAAATATTTTAATTCTAGAATTAATACCTATTCATACAAATCCATATTGTTCAAGTGCCTCTTCATGCATATAAGTTCAATATCAGAATTACGTACAAATATACAATTTTACATACACAAAAGCTTAGGCATATATATATATATATATATATATATATATATATATATATATATATATATATATATATATATATATATATATATATATATATATATATATATGCATACATACATTCATACATATATATATGTGTGTGTGTATCATTAAGTAATGATCATTACATATGTTCATAGGCCTTATACTATACTATAAACCAATTCTACTATTGACTTAATTTATAAAATCTTTAGTTTCACTATTATAGTCTATTAGATTCATTAGATATCTTACTATGTACTTTTTATAACCTTAATAGTTAAATTCCTAAATCATTTATCATTAAGTTATTAAATACTAGACTTGGCAAAATTGACCAAAACCCATGGATCGACCCAAATTCATCCAAAAAAATTAACCCAAACCTAACCCATTCAAAATGAATACCCACTGGGTTAACCTAAAACTGACCCATTTTATTTTTTAACCCAACCCAACCTAACCCAATACCCATTGGATTAACCCAAAATTAACCCATCTCTCTTTATAACCCATTGAGTATTAATCCAATCGGTGTTTTCAAAAAAGAATGTTTTACCTAATAGATGAAAATGACTCTAAAAAATGGCAGTGTTACACTCAGAAGAAAAACAGTGATAGGAAGCAATGTGGTGGAGATTTTTCTTCTTCATTTAACAATAGAACTAATGACATTGAATTATCTACCTTATCTTCTCTCTCCGTCGGAGCTTCTGAGTTTGAACTACAAAAATGCCAAGTATTAAAGTTCACATTGAAATTGTTAATTAATTAATTAATTTGATAATGCAAGTTGAGTTAAGCTCACCTTTATGAATTTGACTTCAAATTTCCACATTCTTGAAAAAGTTGGGATTTCAAAGGAGAATCTCGAGGATCTGTGTTGGCTGAAGAAGTGGAGTAAATCTCAGATGAAAATATTCAAAGATTGAAGCATTTTGGTGAGGAAATTGAGTTTTTTTTTCAGCTTTTTGCCTCAATTTGGTATCTTTTCTTATCTCGTTCTCTAGCTCTACCAACTATAGAAATATCAAATTAAGCTTTAGTAGATTTCCAATATGAAAAAATATAGGATCGAAAAAGGAAGAAATAGAAAGACCTTATTGATGGAATATGACATGGTATGATAATCATGATAGCACAGCGAAAAAACAAAAATTTTTATCATACATACCATACATATCCAAAACTAGGAACGAAAACATGCAATTTTAGGTTGTAGAACTTACAAGTTAAGATGCCTTTTAGATATTGATTTCGGTGATGGCCAGCAACTAAGATGACTTTGTCCGCCTTAGATCTCGATCACCAATGCCAAGGAATAGGCTTTTGCGCCACTCCCTCTATTCTCACACACACAATTACACCGTCGGCTTAAAAACGAGATTGCTAGATCTCTTTTTCGGTATTGTGTAAGGGTTATAGTTTGAAGCTACAAAACTTGATTTTGTACTTTTTTAGATTGCTATTACTGCTCAATAACACAAGAGAATGAGGAACAATCCTTTCTCCTTGTGAAAAAATGAACAAAAGAATTAAGAGAGAGAGAGTCACTATTCATGAGTTACTATTCACGAGTTACTATTCATGCCACCCAAAAAATTAGGTTTAGGGTTTTATTTCTTTTAATATATATGCTTATCCTTTGGCAAGTCATTAATCTGAATTCAACTATCCTAAGATAATTAATTCAAACTCTATCACTTCCTAAAGATAAGTAATATATTTTGAATTAAACTCCTTTGAATTTAAATTCAAATTTGAAATAAAACATAAGACATTTAAATAAATGAAATCACTTAATTTAAATATATAGCATGTGCCGAAATTCCTTGATTTCCCTCTTGGAATTTCGGCCACATTATTAAATATATAAGTGATTTAATTTAATTTAAATTCCTTTAGGCTTTAATATTCAATTAACTTAATTAACACAAGATAATTAATTAATTGAAATTAAACCTTATGGGCTGAATTTCTCTCTCTCATGGACCAAATCCCAATAGCAATATTATAACCCATTACATACATTAATTTGACTTTAATTAAAAGCCCAAATTAATGTCCAATACTTAATTTAAATATTTTAAGCCCAATGCTTTGTGTGCGATCCTATAGGTCCATTTAATGTTGGCAATGAATTAATAAATTAATTCAAAGGCTATATATATTCTCTAGCAAGATATTATAACATTCCAAATTAAATGAAAATGCATATGGCATTTGGTGACCTAATGCAATTTCGCATAGTCCCTTACCCATAAATATCAGAATTAATATAAGGCATGGAACTAGTCATCCTTATATACATTAATTCATTTCTTGATATTCCAATGACACTGAATTCTCAGATAAATAATGATTACTCATTATTTCATCTCGGTATGGCCATACACTTCTCAGTTCACTGATCAAGTGGCCGGTGATATTTTTCTCTCTTATCGAGAGGGGTAATCCCTTCACTTCTCTCATGCTCTCTAACATGAATCAGTGCATACCCAATCATACCCGTACTTGTCACTCTGTTACGAGCACGTTAGGTGTATGTCAAAGTACACAGTAATTCATAAAGAGTTTCATAGAGATTTCAGGTCTAAGAACTCCGATACAAAACTTGCATATGAGAAACACTTATGACTTGTACCATGTAGTGTTCTCATGAGCGGATCGAATCCAGATACCATGTTCTTTAACATGTATCTATGATCTCTGATTGACACTCTTGTCCTAATGATCCGTAAGACAGAACTCATAAGATCAGAGAGAGCATACTAGTCTTAATTCATTTGTTATTCCCATAACAATGACTGACTAGGGATATTTAGAATGATGTCTCATTTGTTTCAAGGTCTTACAATCCATGTGCCTCACACATGATAACTTAAACCGAAACAACACTCTTGGATAGTTTTATCAATTGATATGCACAGGAATACAAAGGATAAAACAAATGCCTCATTTTATTAATTTCAAGTGTTTCGTTACAATGTATTGGGGCTAGGGCTTACACTAACAATCTCCCACTAGCACTAGTCCCAATTGGGCATAGCCCTAAGACCGAACGCTCTCAAATGAGCTTCGTGCAGATTTGGACGTAACTATTTCGTCAAAGGATCTGCTACATTGTCTTCACTTGATATCTTGCTAACCTTGACGTCCCCACGATCAATGATTTCTCTGATCAGGTGGTACCTTCTGAGTATGTGTTTGGATTTCTGGTGTGACCGGGGCTCCTTAGCCTGTGCGATGGCCCCGTTATTGTCACAGAAAATTTCTAATGGATCTAGGATGCTTGGGACCACTCCTAATCCATTAATGAAATTTTTAATCCAAACAGCCTCTTTTGCAGCCTCACTTGCTGCAATATACTCAGATTCTATAGTTGAGTCGGCAACGGTTTCTTGCTTTGAGCTTCTCTAGCTGACAGCACCACCGTTCAAAACAAAAACAAACCCAGATTGCAATCTAGAATCCTGAGTGCTGGTCTGAAAAGCAGCATCGGCATAACCTTGTATGACGAGCTCTTCTTGACCACCATACACCAAGAAGTGATCCTTAGTCCTTCGCAGGTACTTAAGGATCCCTTTTACAGCAGACCAGTGCTTCTCACCAGGGTCTTGCTGAAACCTACTGGTTATACTCAGTGCATGAGCAACATCCAATCTAGTACATAACATAGCGTACATGATAGATCCAATAGCAGATGCATATGGGATTCTACTCATGTTGTCCCTTTCCTCTTTGGTTTTAGGGCACTGTTCTTTAGTCAAAGGAACTCCCAAAGCCAAAGGTATGTACCCTTTCTTTGAGTCTCCCATACTAAAACGCTTTAGTACTTTGTCTATGTACTTTTCTTGACTTAGTCCCAAAAGCCGATTCGATCTATCTCTATAGATTCGAATACCAAGTATTGTCTCGGCTTCACCTAAGTCTTTCATTGAGAAACATTTTCCCAACCATTGCTTAACCTTTTGCAATGTTGGAATATCATTCCCAATGAGAAGGATGTCGTCCACATATAAGACCAGAAATACTACTATGCTCCCACTAACCTTCTTGTACACACAAGGCTCATCTTCGTTCTTGATGAAGTCAAATTCTTTGACTGCCTCATCAAAATGAAGATTCCAACTTCGGGATGCTTGCTTTAATCCATAAATGGATTTTTGAAGCTTGCATACCTTCTTAGGATGCTTGGGATTGACAAAACCTTCAGGCTGTGTCATATACACATCCTCAAGTAAATTTCCGTTAAGGAAAGTAGTTTTGACATCCATTTGCCATATCTCATAATCATGATATGCAGCTATAGCAAGCAAGATCCTAATGGACTTGAGCATGACTACAAGCGAAAAGGTCTCGTCATAGTCTATACCATGAGTTTGTCGAAAACCTTTTGCTACTAGTCTACCTTTGTAGGTCTTATCAGCTTTTAGTTTGAATAACCACTTGCATTCAATTACCTTAGCACCTTCTGGTGGATCAACCAAGGTCCAAACCTGGTTATCGTACATTGATTGCATCTCGGATTTCATGGCTTCTAGCCAATTATCCGAGTATGGGCTTTCAATAGCTTCTCGGTAGGTAGTAGGATCCTCACGATCTACTAACTCAATAGTGTCACTGTCAGTGATTAGAAATCCATATCCTCAATCTCCTGACGTACCCTACCAGACCTTCTAGGTACTTGTGTAATGGGTTCTTGTTCCACAACTGGTTGTGAACTTGATCCCATTTCCAACTCATCCTCTATAGGAGCTTGTGGCACTTGAATTTCTCCAAGTTCTACTTTACTCCCACTGTCTTTCTTGAGAAGGAACTCCTTTTCCAAGAAAATAGCCTTGCGAGCAACAAATACTTTGTTCTCGGCTTGTGAGTAAAAGTAGTATCCCTTTGTTTCTTTAGGATAACCCACAAACAAGTAGACAGTCGATTTGGACTCTAGTTTGTCAGATGTTAATTTCTTAACATGTGCTTCACAGCCCCAAATCTTGAGAAAAGACATATTGGGTTCTTTCCCAGTCCATACCTCGTATGGTGTCTTCTCAACTGCTTTAGTTGGAGTACGGTTCAATAGAAACGCAGCAGTTTCTAATGCATAACCCCAAAAAGAGATAGGAAGATTTGCTTAACTCATCATAGATCGAACCATGTCCAACAGAGTTCGATTTCTCCTTTCGGACACACCATTCCATTGTGGTGTTCCAGGAGGAGTGAGCTGTGAAATAATACCACACTCTTTTAGATGATCATCAAACTCTTGGCTTAAGTATTCGCCACATCGATCTGATCGAATGGCTTTTATACTTTTGCCAAGTTGGTTTTCTACTTCGTTCTTAAACTCCTTAAATTTCTCAAAAGTTTCAGACTTGTACTTCATTAGATAGACATAGCCATATCTACTGAAGTCATCTGTGAAAGTCACGAAGTAGCTAAAACCACTTCTAGCTTGTGTACTTAATGGTCCACATACATCGGTATGTATTAGTTCCAATAAGCCATTAGTCCTTTCACCTTTCTTGTTAAAAGGACTCTTTGTCATTTTTCCATGCAAACATGGCTCGCATGTGTCATAAGACTCTAAGTCAAATGACCCAAGCACTCCAGTTTTGTGGAGTCTTGAAATGCGTTTTTCATTTGCATGTCCTAAACGACAATGCCAAAAGTAAGTAGGGTTCAATTCGTTTGATTTAACCCTCTTTGTATTAATGTTGTATATCGACTCTTTGTTTTGTAAATCAAGGATATAAAGGCCATTTTGCAACATGGCATTGCCATAAGAAATGCCTTGGCGATGAATATGAGCATTGCCATTTTTAATAACAAAATCAAATTCATCATTATCCAAACATGAAACTGAAATAATGTTTCTGCTCATAGTAGGCACATAATAACAATTATTCAAAACAATACAAAGTCCGGAAGGTAAAGTGAGGTGATAGTCGCCTATCTCCATGGCAGCAACTCGTGCTCCATTCCCCACACCATTTAGAATGATAACCTTTCCGTCTTATTTTGCTTTTGCCACTCATTTTTGATTATCACATCACAATCACAATATTCTTCAAAAATCTTTCTTAATAATTCCTGGGCGAGTTGGCCATTTTTTTCGCAATATTTGTTTTGTTGATACAACGGAATTCTTTCATTTCATCTCGAAATCCGAATTTTGGGTGACTCTTTAGGGCATTTATCGAAAAGAGGAGGTCCACTTCATTCTTCCCAAGTAACCGCCTATTTCTTAGCCCCTGCACATTTGAACAAATATGAGAACCACAACCGGTATCCAATACCCAAGTGGTAGAAATAGAAAGGTTAATTTCAACAACAAAAATACCAGAACTGGACGCCTTGGCTCCATTCTTCTTTTGTTCTTCCTTGAAGAGAGCGCAATTCTTCCTCCAATGCCCTATCTTGTTGCAATGGAAGCAAGTGCTCTCACTCTCTTTGAGTTTTGGTGCCTTGGGCTTGGATTGGGCCTGAGGTGCACTCCCACTTGACTTGGGTTTTGCCTTTCCCTTTCCCTTTCCCTTAGCGGGTCCCTTCTTAATTCCCTTTTGAACCATTAGAACGGGATTGGTCTTTCAAATGTTCTCTTCAGCATTCTTAAGCATCCCATGAAGCTCAGTGACTAACTTGTTCATTGCATGCATGTTATAATTCATCACAAATGGATCATAAGCAGCAGGCAATGATCCTAAGATCAAGTCAGTGGCCAATTCCTTTGGCACTTGTACCTCAAGCTTCTCAAGAGTATCAAGATACCCTTTCATCTTGAGTACATGGGTACTAACAGGTGTACCCTCAGCCATCTTGCAAGAAATTAATGCCTTTGTTGTCACGAACCTCTCGTGACGAGCTTGCTCTTGGAACATCTCCTTGAGGTGCACCATGATCGCATAAGCCTCTTGGTCCATAAATTGCTTTTGCAATTCAGGCACCATAGTGGCCAGCATCAGACAGGTCACATCATTGGAGTTGCTCTTCTTGGTCTCAAAAGTTTCCTTTTGAACCGCAGAGGCGTTCCTTCTTGGTTCTTCAGGCAAGGGTGCATCCAAAACATACAACTTTTTCTCTTGCTTAAGAACTATTCTTAAGTTTCGAGACCAGTCTATGAAATTGGTGCCATTTAATTTGTCCTTTTCAAGGACCGATCGCAATGAGAAATTGTTATTTGAAGATGCCATTTTCAATCTACAATAAAATTTAGCAAGATTAAATGAGGTCTTATTTATGATCCCACAAACCGAATTAATATCCCTTTAAATAATTCGCGTTAGTGATTTAATGTGGGCCAAGATCCACTTTTCACAACAACTTATTAGTCAAGCTGAGCTTGTACACCTAACAAGTTAAGTTACTTAGGTAGGAAAACTCCAGTCATGTCTCGTACATGACTCTTGGATCAAATGGGCTAACATCTTCGGATGTTATAGCACAACCCATTTATTAGTTGCCTAGGTCCGAGCATCCCATTCCATGTTAAGTCCAACCTACATTCACAACCCATGCCTCACAAAGATAATCGGGCGCATCTAGGACTCCTAGTCTACGTGACCGATGATCAATGCCTTGACATGTTTCGAATTAGGAAGGCAACTTTGTGACTTACTATTTTTAGGGATTCATTTTATTACGGCTTACATGGCATACACTTTGTCATCCATACATAGCATGCATATATATATAATTGCATAAAGTAAAGCGTGACAAACATGGGCCCAAAAACCTACAACTAAGATTCTATGCTATTACATAAGAATCTTCGAGTTGGGCTTCTCCACTCCGGTGGGCTTCGTCTTGATTTACAAAGTCTTCAAATAAATTCTATTCTAAGAAATAATTGAAACTTTTACAATAAAATATAATGGCATGCAGGCCATATTTAATTACAAAAACCTAGGGCCCATGAATGCACCATGCATATCCATTCATCACACCAAACAAGCAAATAAATATACATAGCATTCATGGATCAAACAAAGTCCAATTTTAATTAATTTAGCCAAGCCCATTAATGGAAATTGTGTACTTGAACCTTTAAGAGAAGACCCCATGATGGGCCTGGGCCGAAGCCCAATGGACTAAATCATCTTATTGAATAAGTTCTCTTAAAAGCCCAAAACACAAACTAGTTAGATTTGTGCCATAAATCAACTCTAGTATAATTTCCAATTTTGCCATTTTTAATTTTATGTCGTACAGCCCATAAACATTAAAAATACATATAATATGTGCTAACATGAATTAAAAATAAAATCATGAAGAACACATATAATAACACACGGCATTCATGCAAAAACAAACAAACAACAAAACTAGTTGTTTAATGCTTATGTAATGCCATGAAATGCACAAACATTTAAATCAATTTTATGAGTCATTTAATAATTTAAATAAGTCCATAAATATTGATTTAATATTCTGTACCATTTTAATCTAAATGTGTTTTTACCATTTTAATCAAAACAAAACAAACTATGTTGATTAAACATGTAACAAACACAAACTAGACATAGTTTTAAGTGATTTTAAAATTAATCAAATAAATTGTCATGGACCAGAATTAAAACCAAATTTAAAAAATGTCCAGACCTGATAATTAATCTTTAAATATCACTTACAAACATGCCAAAAACGTTTTTACATTTAATTTTGAAAACTAGTTGTTAAACTAGCAATTTACATGCCAACTAGCACCTAGTTTCATAATTAACATGTACCATCAGGTATAAATAATTAAATCCGACCATTACCAGCCCTAATAACATCTTAGGACAGTATATTAACATGTCATATTAATTATAATACCTATCTAATCAATTAAAATCGTTTTTACACCAAAACAATGCAAAAAACTCAAAACAGAAAATTTCAGATTTGCATGTTTTCAAAATAACGATTTTTAATTAATTTTTTCATGCATCTAAAGCACTAAAATAAGCATGTCTAGGCTCTGATACCACTGATGGAATATGACATGGTATGATAATCATGATAGCACAGCGAAAAAACAAAAATTTTTATCATACATACCATACATATCCAAAACTAGGAACGAAAACATGCAATTTTAGGTTGTAGAACTTACAAGTTAAGATGCCTTTTAGATATTGATTTCGGTGATGGCCAGCAACTAAGATGACTTTTTCCGCCTTAGATCTCGATCACCAATGCCAAGGAATAGCCTTTTGCGCCACTCCCTCTATTCTCACACACACAATTACACCGTCGGCTTAAAAACGAGATTGCTAGATCTCTTTTTCGGTATTGTGTAAGGGTTATAGTTTGAAGCTACAAAACTTGATTTTGTACTTCTTTAGATTGCTATTACTGCTCAATAACACAAGAGAATGATGAACAATCCTTTCTCCTTGTGAAAAATTGAACAAAAGAATTAAGAGAGAGAGAGTCACTATTCACGAGTTACTATTCATGCCACCCAAAAAATTAGGTTTAGGGTTTTATTTCTTTTAATATATATGCTTATCCTTTGGCAAGTCATTAATCTGAATTCAACTATCCTAAGATAATTAATTCAAACTCTATCACTTCCTAAAGATAAGTAATATATTTTGAATTAAACTCCTTTGAATTTAAATTCAAATTTGAAATAAAACATAAGACATTTAAATAAATGAAATCACTTAATTTAAATATATAGCATGTGCCGAAATTCCTTGATTTCCCTCTTGGAATTTCGGCCACATTATTAAATATATAAGTGATTTAATTTAATTTAAATTCCTTTAGACTTTAATATTCAATTAACTTAATTAACACAAGATAATTAATTAATTGAAATTAAACCTTATGGGCTGAATTTCTCTCTCTCATGGACCAAATCCCAATAGCAATATTATAACCCATTACATACATTAATTTGACTTTAATTAAAAGCCCAAATTAATGTCCAATACTTAATTTAAATATTTTAAGCCCAATGCTTTGTGTGCGATCCTATAGGTCCATTTAATGTTGGCAATGAATTAATAAATTAATTCAAAGGCTATATATATTCTCTAGCAAGATATTATAGCATTCCAAATTAAATGAAAATGCATATGGCATTTGGTGACCTAATGCAATTTCGCATAGTCCCTTACCCATAAATATCAGAATTAATATAAGGCATGGAACTAGTCATCCTTATATACATTAATTCATTTCTTGATATTCCAATGACAATGAATTCTCAGATAAATAATGATTACTCATTATTTCATCTCGGTATGGCCATACACTTCTCAGTTCACTGATCAAGTGGCCGGTGATATTTTTCTCTCTTATCGAGAGGGGTAATCCCTTCACTTCTCTCATGCTCTCTAACATGAATCAGTGCATACCCAATCATACCCGTACTTGTCACTCTGTTACAAGCACGTTAGGTGTATGTCAAAGTACACAGTAATTCATAAAGAGTTTCATAGAGATTTCAGGTCTAAGAACTCCGATACAAAACTTGCATATGAGAAACACTTATGACTTGTACCATGTAGTGTTCTCATGAGCGGATCGAATCCAGATACCATGTTCTTTAACATGTATCTATGATCTCTGATTGACACTCTTGTCCTAATGATCGGTAAGACAGAACTCATAAGATCAGAGAGAGCATACTAGTCTTAATTCATTTGTTATTCCCATAACAATGACTGACTAGGGATATTTAGAATGATGTCTCATTTGTTTCAAGGTCTTACAATCCATGTGCCTCACACATGATAACTTAAACCGAAACAACACTCTTGGATAGTTTTATCAATTGATATGCACAGGAATACAAAGGATAAAACAAATGCCTCATTTTATTAAATTCAAGTGTTTCGTTACAATGTATTGGGGCTAGGGCTTACACTAACACTTATCCCCAAAAGAAAGATAATAATTTACAGCAAATATCTCTTTAATTTGATAAATTTAAATTGATTTTTAATAAAATACACGAATTATCTTTTTTATTTAAATTAATTTTTAATAAAATGTACAAATTATCTTTTTTTATTTAAATAAATAAGTTACTATGAGTAATAATTTTATAATAATTTACATTAAACCTATAGGTCAATCCAAATCCACCCAACCCATTTTGATATTGACCCATTTATAACCCAACAAATTAGTGACCCATCCATTAATGACCCAACCCAAACCCACCCAACCCGCCCATTTGCCACCTCATTTAAATACCCCTCTTTGGATTTAAGTAAAAATGGTAGCTCAAATTCCATGGTTAAGAAATTACTCTAAAATTATATGTTTATATGCTAAAACATTTTAATGATATTTAGCAAAGAATACTCTATTGTTTAAGCATCTCTATGAATGAAATATGCCACCATATGTTCATAATAGTCTATTCTACCAATCAGTTTGAATCAAAGTACTATAACCAACATGGTTTTTTAATATGTTCAAAATATTTTTGGAATAGTTCCCACTTACACCTACTTTTACTTAATTAATATTGGAATAAATAGCGAGTATATAAATATATAATCTCTATTATCTACAAAATATTTAAAACTCATAAATGGTTCTGATGTTACAAGCAAATCATACGTTGTTCATCTAGTATAACCTTACACCTATATATATATATATATATATATATATATATATATATATATATATATATATATATATATATATATATATATATATGTATATATATGTATTAGTTTATTTAAGCAGTTAAGAGTTATATCAAAAATCTTGCTTTACAATGAACTTACTTTTTTAATTAAATTATAGTCAACAATGGTGTTCAAAATCCAATTCATATAAATCTCAGAAAAGTATGTAGTCATCTCTTTGATGAGAATTACCTTAGAATATACTTGTTAGATGCTTATTTACTTCATTAAATAGAAATTCTAAAATTCTCTTTGATTAACTTCTATGAAAATAACAAATTAATGATTATACATACTTTTATTATTCTAATTGTCAAAAATTATATAAAGATCAAATAAATTCCATATAATGTTAACATTAAGATTTAATTCTTTTTCAATTAATTCTATAATATAACCTCACTGTCGGTTACTCTTAACTGACTATATCCCCACATCATATACTAACCATTTCAAACATGAATAATTGAACAAACTTTATTTGTAATGCTACGTTGAAAATTTTTTAGAAGTAAATTAATTTGTGTATATGAATTGAGTTAATAGGGCAATAAGAGAGGATGAACTGCACAAACCATAATCATCCATTTGGCCCAAGAGAACCCAACCCTGTAATTCTATAATAAACCCAATATCTTTCCTTGCATGTATCCTAAATTTCAAAATAGCTTAACTCCCACCATGTATTCTGATAAACCGTGGCTAAATTCACTTGTAAATGACAAAAATTTCCCAAATCTATTATGTAATATAGCTTTAATTAAAGAAAACATTGTGACAGAGCAACAAACTCAACCTTCTAATGGTTTAAACATCAATCGACCGCAATTTCAATTATAATTTACTGTATTAACTCTGTTATTACTCAACATCATCCTAAAAACTTGCATGTAAGAGCAGATACTCTATTACTAACATAATCTCAAAAATATTAACCAAATTTTGATTTAATTTAACATATGCAATCCAGTTTTAACATAGTTTTGATACCTCTAGAGTCAAATTTAAGAAAATTTCCCTCAATTTTGCCTACTACAACGCTCGTTTGAGCCTCATCAAAGCCTTACCAGAGTGCCACTAGTGCCTAGCTGGAAGTAGAGACACTGGTATCCACCTAGTGGTCTTCACACAATCTAACACCTCTTTACAAGATCGTAGATCTCTTTTAAACCAACTATTGCCTCCCTCTCTGATCTGTTTATTGCTAATGAGTGAGGAAAAATAGAGGATATTAGAAAGTTCACATCACCATTAGGAGTTGTCCGATGGTGGTCTTGATGCTAGATGTCACCATTATCGGTGAAATGGGAAGAACAAATTGGGCCATAGAAGAGAGAAGCTGTTGAAAGCGAAAGTGAGAAACGTCACTAACGATTGAGAAGAGACAGTGGTGAGCATGAGTCATCGCCAATAAGGGTGGCCAATGTGGCTACTGATCGGTGATGGCTTTCTCTCTCTCTTTAGTCTCCTACTCCGATCTCCCTTATTCCCTTTTTCTCCTTTTCCAATTTCCCCTCTTTCTTTTCCTTTTTTTTTAATAATTCCTTTATTGTAAATTAGCCAATATATTGAGTTTAGTATGAAATTCTCACTATAAACAAATTATTTTAAAACTTAGTGGAGAATTACATCACCAAAGGATAATTTCCCTAAGAGTCCTTTTATCTTTATTATTTTACTACTAATGTACCTTAAACCAACTCTCTACTACTTAATTGACCAAAAAACTAATACTTTGGTTTCAATTATACCCATGGTAGAATAATTATTGAATATAACATAATTAAACATAATTACCAAAATAATACCTTTGAATTATCGTGGGATTTATTTTGGATCCTTACAATTCTCTCCCCTTTAAATAATTTCATTCTCGAAATTTAAACATATACCCTTTACTCATATATATCACTACTATTTCTATACTTCTATTTGTACTGATGTATCTATCTCAATCAACCTTCATTCTATACTATCTCTGCTAGCTTCACTTGTTCTTTACATTATCTCATCTATATATCTGTACTATATCACACTTAAATTCAATCTAACTTTATTTCTTTATAACTATGACATTCTCTTGATTCTTTCTTTTAACTTGATTCACTTCTCTTATAACTCTATATCTATATAATGGTAGCCTTGTCATACTATCATATCATTACTATGCGCAACGTATATCCTGTCAGTTTCCTTTATTGTTGGAACCTATACATGTGATATGATGGTGTGCTATGAGTGAATGATGCTTTCCTATATGCAATGAAATACAGATGTATAATCTCATGTAATGCATGTGTTTTGCCCTATCCCAACTATAAAATATTTTATCAACTGCCCATGTTTGCTAAGGAATCATTGACAGGTTTACAGAGCATTGTAATCAACCTCAATTCCTCATAGCAAATTTACATATGAAAGATATTATCTACTATTCATAAACTCTTTCTCATAAGCCATTTTGAAATAATCTCTATATACCCTATTAACACACTGGTACTATAGTCCAAACACTAGTCATATATGCATTTCATAACATTTACTTTTCAATCCAAACTTAAGATCTCATTAATATGCCATTATACATATATGCATCTCCATTATCAAAACCTATCAATAAATATAAATAATAATGAAAATGGGAGAAAATAAATACCAGAGCTAATTTGGTGACATCGTGCTTCTTTGGAACCTCGGTCATGTCGGTCTGCACCATTATGATTAAATCTATAAATTTGCCTCTTTTTCACTATGATTTACCTCTAGTTCTAAGGTACATTAGAAACCTTTAAACTTCTTTTCATTCTATACTAATATGCCACTTTTTCTTTTAGTTGTTTCACTTTTCTCTAAACTCTTATTTCTATTTCTTTTTGACATTTCTTGATATTGTAAAGTCAAATAATTATCATAAAATCCAAGTTAAGTTATGGTTCATATCCCGAAAACTTTCTAATTTTAAATCAATTATCTTATCTCAGAATACAATAAAGACATCAAGGATAGTTGAATTCAAAAACCTAAAGCTGCAAGTTTTCTAACCTCTTTTTTAGATTCAATCAAATCATCCTATTTCCAATCCCATCAAAGTAAAATAGGGATATTTGCATTGGCCAACACTTAATTTCTATACTCTTATTACATAGAAAGGGGTAAACATAATCTCTAATACCACAATGTAACACCCTAATCTGATAATCCAATTCACAACTGTATGTAAGTCACTAATCAGGATATAAACTCAGTTGATATCCTTAAATAAGTAAGTGAAGAACTTAACATTAAATAAATGAACATCATTTGCTCAATAACTTTAAATTCCTTACTGTAGAATCATAATTATAAAACTTATCAAATGCAAAACTTTCAAATATACTTGAGCTTAAACTTCCTATCTTTATATCTTATGTTAGCCAACTCGCTCCAAATATTGACCTTAAAATGAATTTCAAACTTGTACACCTATACGGATAAACATCTATGCTAAGCTAAAAAGCTTAATGGGGATCATTTGAACTATACACAAGCTTTTATGAAAATTATCAAATTAAGCACAAGGACAAGAGTAAATCAATATATTTATGATTTTACCATAAGAAAAATTAGATACCATGTTACAATATTTCAAAAATACAAGTAAACCCATCTAGCCTTTATAAGCCTTACAAAATACTTTACTAAAAGCCATATCTTGATTTACCTGTGTAACAATTGAGAAAATCACTTATCAAGTTCGCCTTCTTTATACCTTAACACAATCTTGGTTATAGAAGTAACTATAAAAACTACATATAAGTTATAACAATCCTTGTCGATATTGCTATACACAGTTCTTAAATTTATGACTCATGTAGATAATCTTGATGTTACAACTTTTTACTACAATTTCTATATATAATGCCTGGATTTACATGTAAACATAACATGAAGAAGAGCAATTTACAAAGGTTCATGTTTCCTGAGTCTTTTAACTTAATATAATACTTTCTGTACTCTGACAATTTAAGCCTATACTTTCTAATCACATGTAACGCAAGATTCAATGATAGTAAGATTTTAACTCTCGCAATTACTTAAGTTATATAATCAATAAAATAACAAAGATGAACGAATATAACAACATACATAAGTCATGTGATTGATTGATATACTCTGAGCATCAGTACTTGAGATATAATTTTCTATAGTCAGAAATAATCACATAGTCCAACAATAACATCTTATCAATGTATTAAAAAAGCTCAACCATTAACTTAGCATACATATACCATATAATTGCTTTATGTACTATAAGCATTAAAGCATGAGAAGGGTTTCCAGTAATTAAAACCAACTATGTATTCTATTAATAACTATATAACACTATTACTATAATACTTATACCATGCTTATACTTTAGCCTGCCTAAGTTCCAAGAGTGGATAATGAGAACTATAGATACCCTTAGGTATCAAAACTTTAGATATCTAAAAATATAAAATATGTGGATCTAAATAGGATCGAATGGTGGTCCATATGAGGACAAACTATAGACTCAAATGAGGTCAAACTATAGTAGCTACAATTATCCCTATAGGCATGCCTATCTATCCATATTCTAGACACTAAGTAGGTAGTTAAATTCCTTTACTTTATCCAATATTACTTTGCTTTACTCTATTCAATCATATATATATATATATATGTACATGCATAGCCACGTACCGAAAGTAATGATATTCATACACATGTTATTGTACAGCAATGAGTAAAGTATCATGTATTACTTACCTATATATCAATGTCACATGAATCAAATAGTTTATACTTACCAAGTATAAGTATTCAATACTCGATGGCCATATAAATGCATTAGACATGTTTAATAATAATCATGCTTACTCAAGCATCATAATATTGTATTTATGGAAATGTAATCATATAAATTACATGTACATGTATCATCTCTTAAGCATATTATCATTGTAGAAAAATGTACCTTATGATTCATCATGACTATCTTCCAAGCACCTATATACTTTGTTATATTATCACAACCTAATATTCAATTATTTTAATAGATATATGTGATCAACATATTACACTTAATACGGATATTTTCAGTCTAGAATTAATACCTACTCATACCAATCCATATTGTTCAAGTGTCTCTTCATGCATATAAGTTCAATTTCAGAATTACATATAGATATACAATTTTGCATACACAAAAGCATAGGAAAATTCATGTAATTGCATGATATAGGTTCCTCTATAACATCATAGGAATACACACATAATACCAAAGTCATACCCTCTCTAACAAGTAGTATAGAATTATCCATGTATTAGGCATATATATATATATATATATATATATATATATATATATATATTTATTTATTTATTTATATATATATATATCAATCATTAAGTAATGATCATTACATTTGTTCAGGTATAGGCCTTACACTATTTTATAAACCAATTTTACTATTGACTTAATTTATAAACCTTTAGTTTCACTATTATAATCTATTATATTCATAAGATATCTTACTATGTACTTTTAATAGCCCTTTAATAGTTAAATTCCTAAATGATTTACCATTAAGTAATTAAATACCCTTATTTGAATTTAAGTAAAAATGGCAGCTCAAATTCTATGGTTAAGAAATTGCTCTAAAATCATATGTTTATATGCTAAAACATTTTAATGATATTTAGTAAAGAGGACTCTAGTGTTTAAGCATCTCTATGAATCAAATTTTCCACCATATGTTCATAATAGTCTATCTTGCCAATCGGTTTGAATCAAAGTAATATAACCAACAAGGTTTTTTAATATGTTCAAAATATTTCTGGAATTGTTACCACTTACACCTACTTTTACTAAATTAATATTGGAATGAATAGTGAGTGTATAAATATATAATATCTATTATCTACAAAATCTTTAAAACTCATATATGGTTCTTACGTTACAAGCAAATCATAAGTTGTTCATATAGTATAACCTTACACCTATATATATATATATATATATATATAGTTATATCAAAAATGCTGCTTTATAATGAACTTATTTTCTAAGTTAAATTATAGTTAACAATGGTGTTCAAAATCCAATTCATATAAATCTTAGAAATGTATGTACTCATCTCTTTAATGAGAATTACCTCAAAATATACTTATTAGGTGCATATTTAATTCATTAAATAGGTACTCCAAAATTCCCTTTGATTAACTTCTATAAACATAACAAATAAGTGATTATACATACTATATTATCCAATTGTCAAAACTTATATAACGATCAAATAAAAACCTTATATAGTTAACATTAAGATTTAATCCATTTTCAATTAATTATATAATATAACTTCATTATTGGTTACTATTAACTCACTATATCCCCACATCTTCTTATACTAACCATTTCAAACATGAAGAATTGAACAAACTTTATTCGTAATGCTACATTGAAAATTTTTTGGAAGAAAATTAATGTGTCTATATTATAATTGAGTTAATAGGGCAATAAAAGAGGATGAACTAGACAAATCATGATCATCCACTCAGCCTAAGTGTACCTAACCTTGCAATTTTATAATAAACCCAATATCTTTCCTTGCAACTTAACTCCCACCATGAATTTTAAAAAACCGTGGCTAAATTAACTTGTAAATCACTAAAATTTCCTAAATCTATTATGTAATATAGCTTTAAGTCAAGAAATTCCTATGATAGAGCAACAAACTTAGCCTTCTCATTGTTTAAACATCAATCAACCACAATTTCAAATATAATTTAATGTATTAACTCTGCTATTACTCAACATCATCCTAAAAACTTGCATGCAAGAACAGACACTCTATTACCACCATAATCTCAGAAAGATTAACCAAATTTTAATTCAATTTAACATATATAATCAATTTTTAACATAGTTCCCATACCTTTAGAGTCGAATTTAAGGCAATTTCCCTTAATTTCGCCAAAGACAGTGCTCATCGAAGCCTTATTGAAGCCTTATCGGAGCGCCACTAGTGCCTATTTAAAAGTAGAGATAGAAATATCCACCTAGTGGTCTTCATGCGCTCCAACACCTTTTTAGAAGATCAAAAATCTCCCTTGAAACTGATGATTGCCTTCCTATCCGACTATGTATTACCAGTAAGTGAGGAGAAGTTAAGAACGTCAAAAGGTTTAAAACATTGTTGGGAGTTCTTTGATGTTGGTTGTGATGCTAGATGTCACTGTCAATCATCAAAATGGGAAGAAAAGCTTAGGTCACGGGAGAGAGAAGCTACCGAAAGTGGATGTGAGGAATGTCGCCAATGATGGAGAAGAGACAATGGCGAACATGAGTCACCTCCGATAAGGGTGGCATATATGGCTGCTAATCGACGATGGCTCTCTCTCTCTCTTCGATCTCCCACTTCAATCTCCCCTATTCCTTTTTTCTACTTTTTCGATTTCCTCACTTTTTTTCCTTTTTTTAATAATTCCTTTATTGCAAATTAGCTAAGCTACTTAGTCTAGTACAAAATTCTCACTATAAACAAATTATTTTAAAACTTAATGGAGAATTACATCACCAAAGGATAATTTCCCTAAAAGTTCTTTTATTTTTATTATTTTATTGCTAATGTACCTTAAACAAACTCTCCACCACTTAAATGACCTAAAAACTAATACTTTGGTTTTAATTATACCCATGGTAAGATAATTGTTGAACATAACATAATTAAACATAATTACCAAGATAACACCTTTGAATTCTCCTATGATTTATTTTGGGTCCTTATAAGAATCATCACAGACTCCTAGCCATTTGCCATTCACAAACACTTTATCTTTCTGATCTAGTTTACTATGGGTATCATCAAGAAGTTTCCCCATTTTGTAAGCAAATAATATGTCTACTATAGGTTTTGACACTTCCTAATGACTATATCTCTAATATAAGGAAAACCATCATCAAGGCTATCTGTATGGTTATTATTTGTGAGAGTGTGGAATATGTGCCTTTTAAGAGGACTTTGGTACTTGAGAAAAAAAATAGTTTAGCATTAGTGCATTGTTTATTGAATTTTTAAGACTTATTGCTTATTTTTTGTCATTTTTGGTCAATTATGGTCAAATGTGGTCAATTTATCTTTTTGATTAATTGGTCAATTTATCTTTATCATTTCTCTGTCATTTTTTTATCCTTATTAACTTTATATTTTTTTGGTCATTTTCGTTTGCCATTTTTCGTAGTTTTTGAAATAAATAACATAAAGATAAAATGCAAGAATAATTAAAAGCAAAAGTGAATTATAAATGTAAATAAAAAATATCAAGTTTGCTATACACATCAAAAATCTAACAAGAGTTTGTAAACTCTCCAAATAAAATATAAGAATACTGAGATAGGCTAGATGCCTTACATTATAACGATCCATGTGGTAGATTGAAAGTTTATGGACAGGAGGTCTTTATGGTCCTGTAGCTGTTATAGTAGAGTTGTTAATGGCTGATCCTATGGCTTTCAAAAGTGTAACTTGAATCTTGATAGTGTAGTAGCTAATGGCTAGAGAATCTATACGATCACTTTAGCTCGATGGTCGGTGCTTTTTCTCAAACCCAAAATTGATGGTGAGTGCTGCTCTAAATACCTCATAAGATCATCTCTCAAGTTCCTAATATATGCTCTCAGCTGCTCATCAGTTTCAATCATCGCCTCTCTAGTATCTAGGACCTCTCCCTCTATCAAGCCTATCTACTCTATAACCTGAGTGATAAAGTCATCTATAACCTACAGATCATCATCAAACATCTTCCTTGCTATTGTAGAAACTGTGATCCGAGATAGCCTAGATCAAAGTTACTTGATGATGAGAAATTAGTATATTTTTGATATAGAGTACAAATATCAAAGCTTCAAACCAAATTTTTATAAAGATTTAGCGGTTTTACAAATTGTTTTTTTCTAAGATTTTTTGAGAAAAACTTTAAAAATCCTTGATTTTAACCTTTGGTAGTGATAAAAAGATGTTTGTCATCGAGGGACATTTGTATGTGGTTATCCCTCCTTTAGTTCATGTCAGATAAAGGGAATTTTCATAAATCTTTGGGAATCTTATGAAGGGACGTCTATCTATTAATAATAGACACCTATTTGTAGGTTTATTTCCAGATTTCCCATATTTTTTAGTTTTGAAAATATGGATAGTGATTGGATTTGATCCTTCGAATTTTAAGGGATTTAATTTCCTCTTCTGAAGAGTTAAAGTTAAAGTTTATTTCCAACTCTCCCCCAAAAATAAAAGTGAAAAATTAAGGTTTTTAAGGGGATTAAGAAATTTTGGAGAAAAAAGAGTAGCCTTTTGGGGAGGGAGAAAATAATTCTATACTCTTGAAACTAAGACTCTATACAATCATGGATACCAAAAAAAAAATACACAAATCTTTCTTTATGTTTGAACATAGAAATCTAAAATCAAAGTGGAGATCATCATTTTTTAGTTTCACAGAGTTTAAAAAATCTTGAGGGTATTATTCTAGGCCTTAAGCTCTTTCTCTCTCTAAAATTCATAAAATAATCATATACTTAATTGTTTTAACTTCCTCTAATGACGTTGTATTTAAGCTATTTGATGTATTATGTATGATCCTTATGATGCCATAACTATTTGGTGATAATCTGAACCTATATGATGGTATGTTAGTTGCTATTTTCTCCCTTTGATGCATGATTGGATTGGTTCATTTATTTTTTATTTTTACATGATTTAATTGTCTTAGCATGATTTAAATTGTATTTTATGGTTATTTGTGTAGATCCAGCATGTTTTAGTATTTCAATATTGCATGTTTAGGGTTTACAGTTCGTTTCCTTTGTTTTAAGTCGAGTTTCTACCTTATGTGTCTATTTTTGACATGATAGATAGGAAGAAGACATCATAGATGGCCATTTATTTGTACGACAGAAGAGACATCATGATGCCTTTTCCTCATCTCATCTTTCCCTTTGGTTTGAGTGGCTATCCTTTTGTTTGGGGCTTTCTTGGCACTTATTTTCCTCCTTTTATCATATTTAAATGTCATTTATGTTATTCTAGGCCATTTTGAGTTTTTAGATGCATTTTAGCTTTATTTTTCCTTATGTATGACAATATTCACATTCTGTTTTCCTTTTATTCCAATATATCATTTGTAATTATTCTTTTTAATTAATTAGTTTACTTGATATTTAATTTCTTTCAATGTATTAATAAATTTTTTTGCTTGTGTATTTTTGTGAGTTATTTTTTATGCATTCTTGGATTTTTTTAAGAGAGTAATCCTGCCTTGGAGATCATCCTCCAATTGTTTCTTTTTCAATCCCTTTTACCTCTTATTTCATTTGAATTATATTTCATTTTATCTTATTTATTATGGTTTATTTATTCTTTTACCTTATTTATTCAATTTTGGTACTTTTGTCATTGGATGTTATAGTTCGTAAAAAGGAATTTTGGCATGACAACTAATAAAAAACCATCAAATGTTATATACTTAACTAATTTGTATTTCACTAATAATATGGAATGAAGTCCAATTTTTATCCCAAAATCAGACAATGAAAGGAGAGTCTTATTTTCCACCAAAATTGGGATCACTTATCCCACATTTTCTTAGAATCAATATAAACTATTCATCACGCTTTTTGTAAATATGTGTGAGGGAACTAGTAGTTCTAAAATTATTGAATATCCTATTTTATGTATGATATTTTATCTTTATTTTTTGGATGATTTACGTATATAATAGTTAAGTAGTGGATTCATTTATTTTTCTAATCACTTTATTTACCGTTTTACTTATTTGATTGGCATGTTTATTTACTTTCTTTGCAATGCATTAAGTGAGAAAGGGAGGTAATAGATTAATAAATAATAAACCTAATTATAAACAAACACCATACCAAGATGCCAAGTAAGAGTGATGTCCTGAATACAAATCTTTATTTAGGTATCAAAAGTTGGAGAATCATTTCCCAATGTTATGTTGGGTGGCGACTCTATGACCCCTACCACTTTGAACTTATATTTGATGCTTTCATAGATTGACCATCAAAAATGATTCAGGTCTCACCCCTTTTCATTGTAAAGTAGCTAGTTCATGAGTTATTGTGAGCCTCATCCCATTTTGGATCCTAAAAGTAGGCCTCTAAAAACCAAACCGAAATTGAGCAGGCTCCAGTGTGCATCACAGTAGTGACTCCACTGGAGAATAAAGAGACCTCGCTCTAAAAAGATTTTTGGTTAAGTTTTTTATAAATAGATTTTTCTTATTAATCTTATCCCCTTTTGAAATTGCATTTTTGCATACATGCTAGAGTCATAGAATTAAGTTAGGCATCCCTTTTTGGCTCTGATGCTATCTTAAAGCACATCCTATGTTCACTCAATGTTAAGAGGTGTCAAAGAGACCCACCAACCTAAGTCTAGTATTGATTGGTATATAAAATTGTGACCCATCGGTTGCTATGCTCGTGATGAGCTAGAGCTATTGGTAGGGACCATGCTTGGGTAGCCCTAAAGTTTTAATCACCCAACTACAGCTTATGTAATAGATACTTCCTCTAAGTTATATAATCATAAAAATTCATGCTTGCTTGGTGAGCCCTTACATATTGACCAAATTCAAACAAATTAGAAGGGTACCAGTCAAAGGCTACCATGCTTCGATAGGCCCAACCCAATTTGTATGAGTTACTCTAAATACATAATGGTCAAAATCGATATGCCTGCACTTTTAATTAAGAGAGATTATGCTGTCAATTTTTTTATCATGCCATTAGGCTCCTTGTTGATCCATGGGCTAAGCCCACCTATGAAAGAGAATGCATAACCTCCTCTGTAGGAGTAATAAGGTTTGAAGACTTTATCTTGCTTGTATGTCATTGTGATTGATGTCTAACAAATGCATTCATTGCATTCATGTATCACGTATGTACCATGCTCAAGCATCAATCATCATGCATCATCCTTGATGTTTAACTTTTGCAGCCATCATACACTATATGAAAAAGGTTTAATAAAGACCACAATTTAAGGACTAGTTAGTTTTTTTTGTCCTTAAAAATATATTAACAAGGACAAAATTTGTATCCCACCACTCATTTTCAATTTAGTCCATGTTATTTGTGAAGGAATAAAATCTTATCCTAAATATTAGTCATTTTTTAGTGTTTAAAACTAATTATTTAGAAGGGACAAACCCGTGCCACCTAATAGAGCAAAATTTATTTGGATTTCAAAAAAACCCATTAACTTTTCTTTCCAACCAATTTTCTACCTTAATAGTAGCTTTGAGATATGTTTCATTTGATAAGGACTTCATATCAGCATAGTAGTAGCTCTCCATCGATGGATGGCTTCTTCCTTGCTCTACCTTTGATAGCTTCGAGATGACTTGCTCTACCATTGACAGCTCTGAAGACATTTTTTGATGGAAAAAATGGTGTGAAAGAGGTATCGATTTCTCTTGTATCTTTTATATCTTGAGCTTAATTTTATAGCAAAGTAAAAGAAGTGCTTTATTTTATTTAGACAGACCATAAATCAGATTAGATTGAAAAATTCTAAATTTGGTGAATTTGTTTAAAATCTAAGTGGGCATATTTTGTTCTTCTCCTCCTTAATAAAAACTTCAATTTTGCATATCTTGTTCTTCCTCTCCCTAATAAAAACTCCAATTATATTGTGAATGGTATATTTTATTATTCCTCTCCCAAACAAAAACTTTAATTCTGCTTGCTATTTAGCTTGTTCTTGCCTTGATCTCAAGTTGGCTTATTGGTTACAGGTGTTGAAATATATAGGGTTTGCAGAGAGTTTTCCACAATAATGAGGTTGTTACTAAGAAATTAAATGTTATCATAGAGACTTTTACACATACAAAAACTCATGAATTAGATGAGTCATAAGCTAGTAAAAGGAATGTGTTCTAGTCATAGATTGAATTTATTCATTAATTTGAAATAAGACTAAATGCTAACATATTTACTATTTATATTAAAAAAATGCAGATTATGGCCAAAGTTAATAGTTTATGTTTTAAGTTTGATAAATATTTGAATTGTAATTTTCAAAATGTTATAATGGATTTGATTATTTTCCATTTTTTGAAAACTACTTTTACTTCAATTGTATTACAGAGCATAAGCTGTGGGAACCAAACATCGTAGAGCAACTAACCCAAATTTGTGAATTTGAATGAATTTCTCAGAATCCTTAACTTCAGAAGATAATATTGAAGTTTTATAAGAATTTTAAGTTTTTTTATTTCAAAGTCATAATTTGTGAAACATTAATATACTCTTTATATGATCTCATAAGTCTTTACTACAATAATTATGTTATTTTCATAAAAATCAGAATGGTAATAAAGGAAATAATTTGATTAATTTTAATCCATATAAAAGCTAACTAGTTATGGACTGTTAACTTTATAGCTATTGTTCAATTATGGGTTATGATTAGTTGATCCACAAAAGGGTTCTTTCTTGAAACATTTAAGGAAAATATATATATTACTTAATCTTACGAGCCTTAATGTTTTGCAGGTATAAAGAAAACAACATTGAGAGAGAGAAACATTGACTAGAAGTTGCTAAATAGGCATAAAATTATAGCCATGTATAACACTAACCTCTATTCTAGTAGTTAGCAATAACACTAATGTTTGTGGTCATTGATTTATATACTAATTCTTAGCCCCAGATATAGTGAAGCAAAATTCGTAAAGGCATTAATTAGGGGGGAAACTATTGTAGATTGAGAAAATTAATGTTGCTAAGAGTTTTATTTTGACATGAGTGGATGATATTTGTGTAGAATTTTTGACTATCCATAGTCTAATAGGTAGATAAGTTGATTTAGATTTGATACATAATCATCAATGAGAAATATAAATCATAAACAAATACCATGTTTGTTAGGCTTTCTTGGGCCTTTGGCAATTGATTGTAGAGAATTTTTAGGTACAACTAGAAGGGTATATGAGAAGATATTCATCCTTTTCATTTAATAGCTAAAAGAGTTGATGATCATTTTGATGTTGTTTTGCTTAAATAAGTATCACTTTTTATTAATTAATTTCAAAACAGATATAAAATAGAGTCAATCTTTCTAGAAACTAAACTTTTTTTGTTGGTTAATATTTTGAAATAACTTAGCAGTTTTTTCAAATAATTTCTCAAAGCCATCCATTATTTTTTATTTTTAACTTAAAACTTCTTTTTTCTTCCTTTGATTCTTCAAGCAAAATGAATCAATCTTATTTTTGCATCAATAAACTTCATTTTGGTAGGATATATTCCCTCTCTTAATTTTTCTTATTTGATTTTTTTGTTCTATAATTATCTATTTTTGTTTAATTGGTTTAGGTTTTTTTTACTAGTGATAGGATGACTAATTCTTCATACATGTTAATTATGTAGCTTTATAAGGGATAATTTCTCAATTTGTAGCAGCTGTTGAACAACTTCATTCTATAAGTATATATAGTCAATGTATTCTTCGCCTAACACTGAGTTTAATATATAGTATAATATATTTATTATACAAAACTTAAATGGATCCAAAAGCCTGGACTTTTCTTCTTTTCTCCTAAATTTGCACACTTCTATTGTTTATCTTTCTAACTGCTTAAGGTTCCTTACTTTTCATTTTTAGCATCAACTTTGCCATTTTATATAATTTTGTAACTTTGTAACATTATATTGAAATTCAACTTCTTGCATTATTTATTTCTTTTCACTATTTAGCTATTTATATTGTATTCAACATGTGAAAGAATGTCCCTGGTAGATTTGACATGCAATGTGCTTGTGTTAGAATAGATTCAATCAATTATTTACTGTAAATCTATATATTTTCATGTCACTCATCAATATGATCTTTCTAAATGTAAAATGAGCTAATTGGATTTTTAATTTCTAAATAATTATAATATGTACTGGCTAATTGACCTTCAATTTCTATGTTTTAGGGCTATTTTTGCTTAGTTCAGGTAAGATAGGTAAGATTTTAATAATTTATTTATATCGGCTTGCATAGATAGATTTGTGTGCTATAATCACAAAAATTACTTATATATTTTGTGGTATAATGTTCATAATAACATTTTGGATTCTCTTATTTGAATTTTATTGTTAATTATATAGTGATTTTAATTCAAGTAATTTTGTATCCGCCAGTTATATGTTTTGGTGCTGGTTAATAAACCGAACTTATTTATCTTATTCTAAAAATGAGCAAAAGAAAGATAAAGTTGAAGAAAATGAAATAGAGATAGAGGATTTAAAGTATTACTTATAATGGTAGAGATTAAAAGCTGGATCACATATTGTTGACAAGCCATGCTTAGCCTAACAAGTAACAAACTTAAGATAATCAGAATTACCAAAAGTTATACGTATCAGATCTTCATGCCAATAGCTTAACTAATCACTAGTTGGACTCAACTATATAGATAATTGTACTACTAGTTTCCTATATAATATATTTTAATGCTACCATTTAAGGAAAATCCTCTATTTACTTTAGAACTAGTTCACTTTATTTAAATTTTGTTCCAAGTTAAGATGTATTTTCTGAAGGAAAATGTGCTTTTTTTAGAGAGCATCCTTCAATCCTACAGAAGTTCAATTGCATTCAGAAATTAAGCAATTGAGATAGGAGGTAATGTCATTTATAAAGTAACTATTTTGATTAAGCTTTTTCTCTACCATTAATGTTCATCATTTATTATTTTGGATAATTGGTTTTAATAGCAAATCTTATATAATTGTGATATTTCTAGTTCCAAATTTCCAAACAATGGTTGGAATATTATTTTAATTCTTGGGTGTTAGTGCTTTTATCCGTATTGGATTTTCTACTTTCCCATTATTTTACTTTTTATTATACCCTCCAATTCCATTAATTTGCTTTAGATGTTATTGTGAAATATTTAAAAGGTATGTTGAATTCCATAGAGCTATGAAAATAGTAGTTTTTATTATTGAAACGAGTTGCCTACTTTGTAGGAAAAAGTGTTGTTTATCGGTATGATTGGCTTCTTTATTTGTCATAGGCCATTGGCATTTGCTATGGCAGCCATACTTAGGAGGATGGCTACTATAATGGCGAAGAAACTTGCAAATTGTAAGGCCATTATATGTGGAATAATTGATGTTCCTTTAAAGATGTGTTCACATTTTAATTATCTAGTTCATTGATTAGACCTTATTGAGAAATCAACCTGTACTTGTTGGATAATATATGAACCAACTAATGCTAAAAAAATAAAAAGTTTGAATCTTAGATTTCTTATTTTATCTTTTTATCTCAGCGACCTAGTGTGCACTTTTGCTGGTAAGCTTTGTGCTTGCATATGTAGACTTACACAACATTGTGTACTATTTTTGAAGCTTTCATGGTAATGTCCTTTATATATGAGTAGGTGGGTCTGTCTATTGACAACTCTAATTCAATGTCTAGTTTTAATCCTTTTTCTATCTATTTTTTTAGTATCTTTTAAGTGTTTTTTTGTTTTTTTTAATTAAATTCAATAATTCCTATCCAAATTCTGTAAATTCTAACTCTTAGGTGTTTTAGAGGACTTTTGATGGGCTTTTATGCTTAATTCTATTTTTTTTTTGTAGATACCTCATGGTCAGCATATTTTTGGTGTTGATCATGATCTATGCCTTATGTTAAAATACACCGTTTAAGAAGACCTCATGGTTAGTAGGTACATACTACCGACCATGACCTAGGTTTTTTCAGAGGAGGTCCAATCAAAGAAAGACCTCATGGTTAACATGAGTTTGGTATTAGCAGTGAGGTATGCAAGCTCCAGTCCAGAATGCAATTGGGAGTTATATCAATTTTAGCAGAATTTTGGTGCTGACCGTGACCTTATGTTCAGAAGAGGGTCTTTAGTATGTCATAGTTAGTAGGATTTTGGTACTGAAGAAGTTGTTATCTAAAGGAACTGCAATCTTGATTGGTAGTGATGGCAATGAGTTTAGAGAATTGGTTAATATTTAATGACTTAAGTGGTTCCATGGTTAAAGACTCAAAAATAGATTAAAACCTGTGGGTCAAAAATAAAAAATATGGTAGCATTGCTAAAATTAGGTACCTCATCAGGGTGAAAATCGAAAAAGGTCATCTTAGGAAAAAATTAAAGGCTGAGAGAAAATAATCAATCAAGAAAACTCAAAAGGGCTAATTAATGATAGGAGTTCTAGTGTTTTTTTTTAAGATTTTATTTTCGAGGTTAAATAACTTATGTTTTTGAGTTAATATCAAATAATGATCATGTGTACTAAAATCAGATAGAAATGTCATGTCTATATGCAATGTTTTATTAATATGATCAAAAGGAATTCATCCAATACATTAAAAGTGAAAAAGTTATAATGAAAATAAAAAATATAAATGTCATTATTGCATCTAACACTCTATCTATCTTTAGCTGTTGTTAGTGTGATTTGTTGTCAATCGCTGGGCTAATAACTCACCTCTTATATTCAATGACAGTGGAGATGATGTAGATATTCCTAAGAGATTGGACAAATAAAAGGATCCATTGAGGATTCTAAAGAGACTAATCACAAGGAGTAAAGCTAAAAGGAA
>JBBPFJ010000949.1:0-34623 GCA_037975025.1 Excoecaria agallocha
AAAACTGTCATTTCACGACGGCAAATTCCATTGCTAATTGGTCATTTCCGTCGCAAATCTGTTTTCGCGACTGGCATGAACAGTTGCAAAAAGATTAGTCGCTAAATTATTTGTGACAGATCATAAAATAGTCACTAATTTGGCGACAGAAAATTCCATTGCGAAAAGGGGGTTGAAATTTTCACACGAAAAGAGAGAAATCGAGAAAGAATGATCGAACGAACCAATGAAAGAAAATGGGAACGCCATGGTGGAGGGCAATGCTGGCGATGGAGGCACCAGTAACGCGAATTGTTGGCAGCGATAGCGTCATTGCACCACTGACCGGATCTCTTCCTTCTCGTGTCTATCCCCTCTCCCTTTTATTTCTTTATTTTCTTTTGTTCTCTTTATTTAATTGCCCCTTGCCCCTATTCTTTCTCTCTTCCCTCTTTATTATTATTATTATTACAAGAAAATTAGCAAATAGCAACGGAAATTAGCAACCGAATTTGTTGGATTTCCGTTGCTAATAAAAATTAGCAATGGAAAATAGTAACGGAACATTCGGTTGTAAATTTGGCGGTTTCCGTTGCTATTTTTAGCAACCGAATAGAAATTCGGTTGCTATTTTTTGCAACTGAAAAGAAATTCCGTTACTATTTATAGCAACCAAATTGAAGTTCCATTGCTAAATTCAGCCAGTATTATTAAAGAATTGCGACGGAATTATTGTTGCTATTCCGTCACTAAATTATTGTTGATTTTTCACACAATTACTTTCGAAGTTAGAAAATCAATATCTATCTGTGGAGCTTACTTATAGATTAGCAGTACATTTGGTAGATCACAGAGAAAAAAAATATCCAAAAAGCAACTTGCTTTGCTTTCCCAATTGCAGCACCAAAATATCTCTACATCAAAATTTTTTTAAGCATAATGAGTTCTAATACTGCATTGAGAACAATGAAGCAGTGAATTCAGTGGAGTGAAATAATTAATGAGAACACAAATCCAGAGAGCCACTTGCTTTTAAAGTTTGCTGGATATAACTCTAATACATGTTAGGCTTAAATGATATTATGTTCATTCAAGCTTTCAGCTAAAAGTAACAGATATAACCTAGATTGAAAAATTAGTATGAGCTTTAGCAATCACTTGCTCAGTTTTCAGTCCAACCAGCCAAATTGTACCAAGTCATACAATTGTAACACGGGAGAGAAAGTTAAGCATGAACAGTGACAGAAACAATATCCTCAAGACCAATCATAATATCTTCCGATTGAACAAAATATTTAAAACAGACAAGCTAAATCCAACCAACCATGGAAGAAGTGTGAAACAGTATCAAAGGCATGTGCTTCTCTATTGTTTTTGACCAATGCTTGCATCCTGGCTCAAATGCTTTTGGTTCTTCTTTGTTGTCCACTGTACTCTCTTGTTCATATGATGGAGCAGCTGATAATCTCTTTGTCCTCATGCAATCAAATATAAATGGTGTATCCAATAATTTATCAGCTAGATCTTCAATTCCTCTGAATCCAGATAATGCACGAAGGCATGCATCCAAAACTTAAAAAAGGAAAAGAAGAAAATTAGGTACCTCTTGATCAAGGAGCATTGAAAACTGAAATACAGAAGAATATCAAATAGACTAGCAATTGAGTTATTTTCTGATAGATTAGCAGTCACTCCTAATCAATATAACACTATTATGCAAACATAGAACTATTATTGCTTAGTTTTTTACTTTGTATAAAAATGAGCAGGATTTATACCAATTATTGGTAACAATTCTTCTGGCATTCTTGAATATTTGTAATATGACCAACGATCATATCGAAATACAACAGTAATCATAACCACAATTTTCCTAGAAGAAGAACAATGCAAGAAAGCATAAACATGTAGAAGAAATAAAATAAATTATGAAGAATGTCTGATCAGAGGGGGTATGAAAGTCTAAGTAACATGCACAAACTCTTTTAGACCTCAATTCAATTGTATGTTAATGCAGATATACTAATAATTCAAAAGTATACCTGAGTCATTAAGTAACCCCAGAAAAATGAGGACTGAAGTGAACTAACTGTTGCACTGTTCCAATTGAACTCTTGTGATATTGGGAGTATTGATAAATAGCACTGAGAATACGTTTGGCCATAGCACCCACTGCCCAACACCATTTGTAAATAGAACCTTATGTTAAAAATAGTGTAGTAAAAGGTTATGAATGCTTCAAGAAACAAGAAATTAGTTTTATTATCTCATGCTATTTGAGGGGCCCAGAACTGAATATTTGCAGAGATATATAAAAGAAGAAAGGGCATAGAAGCCATTAGATAAGTGCAAAAGAATGTATCTCACATACAGTGTATTTCGCACACGTGCAAAAGAATGTATTTTAACTGGAACCAGACTAAATAATAACATATTTCACATACAGTGTACTCATGGCAATTATAAGCTAACAAGCATACCTGTAAGGAAGCAATAAAAGCAACATTAAATAAGTGCTGAACTATCCAAAATAAAATGCCAGCAAAAATGAATTTACTAGGAGAATTGCAATGGTTTTGTGGACTATTTCTGATTCAGAAAATTAATGTAATTTAGCACTAAAAAAACAGCAATCAATGAAAGGTTGTTGAAGGCAATAATTTCCTTATGATTTTCTATGTGCATACCCATAGTCTCCAATCAACTCACGCCACCCCCAGGGGACCGGTAGGGCTGAAGCCACTCCCTTGTGGGGCTTATAAAGAACCCATATATGGCTGAACCAAGGCCCCAAAACCAGAGGCTGGCCACCAAGCTAATGCCTGGTGGTTAACGAAATTAGAACTTTTCCATATTGTATCAAGTACAATCAAATTAATTCGACCTAGTTTTATCTTACAAGTGAAACTAAATAAATAAATAGATTGCCTATAAAAAGATATTTCACCAATGATATGCTTTTTACGCTGCTAATTGTGCCTTTCTTTTGCAAACGTTTAATTTTTTTCGAATATGCCTTCTTTGAGAAGTCCGTCTTTGGAACAGTTATTCAAAAATAAAGAAGCTATTCTTCACTAAAGTAGGATGTCAAAGGCTTTGGTTATATTGAAAAATACCATCCTTTATTTATCTATCCATTTTCCATATATTTAGTATTACAATTATACTCTTTTTTCTAAAAGAAACCTATGCTCCTGTTTATTTTATTTGTCTTTTTTTTCAGTTGTGTACAAAATACATCAACAAGATTTAAGAACCTAAACTTTTTATACATCAACAAGTTTAGATTATCAAATAATTGGTCAAACACAACAGAAACGTATCTAATTAGTATTCAATTTGAAATTTGAAGACAATGAAAAATATTCCTAAAATATCGAAAATAGTGCAATTAAAAGCAACAGGTGCAATTTAGGAATCTTACAGTGTTTGTTTCAACTTATCAAATTAATCAAAAAGAACAACTCATTCGTATGCACCATCCAATTATGATAAACAAAAATTCAAAAATTTTGAGAATGAAAGTGTCTATGTATATCTGATAGGCAAGGGCAAGGGCAAGGGTGAGAAAGACTTCAAATACATGCTATCTCACCTGTGATGAATGCATCCAAGGGCAAATGCAATTGACCCTGCGTAGTTTGAGTCCGCTGCCCCAGTAAGATCACCAAGAAGCAACCTAGTCTGTTTATCATCATATGAGGAAGTGACAAAGAGCAAGGCAGGGTCAATAAGAACTAACAGATAAATACTTGAACTTAGAGGTATCAGCTACATTGGCAGATAAGAAAAATAGTATTTTGGTAGGCATGAAATGAGAATTTCAGTATCAAATAAGATATGATTTGAATTCTGTGACTGCTGATTTGAAAGAGTGTGTTGCTGAAGCTGCTGCTGCTGTGGATTACTATTCTGCTGTTGTTGCTGCTGCTGATGCATTTGAGCCATTCTTATCTGCAAAGGAAACAAAATTAGAAGAAGAATATATACAGTTAAATTTATGGGACTGAAGTAACATCTAGGGAAACAACAAAGATATTTGTATCACAGAATAAAGGTAAGTGGCAAAACCATGAGACCTTAAGCAGCATATCTGTATCACCACGAGACATGAGAGAACCACCAGCTTGTAAAGGAGATCCAACATTTGGAACAACATCAACACCAGGGTTCGTAAGCCCATCCTTCCCAAGCCCCATATTCCGATTGTTATATAGCATTCTCAGTCTTCTATTCTCATCAGTAGCAGAAGGTGATGTTAAACTTTGCTGCGCAAGCATAAGCTGTTGTTGATGTTGTGGTGTCAGCATCTGAATTTGATGAAAGGGTTGAGGAGCCTGAATTAAAGGTTTTTGTTGTTGAAGAAACCCGGAGCGAAGCTGATCTAGCCCCTAACAAGGAAGTCGAGGGATTAAACAAACACTAAAGCAGCAAAGTTTTCATAATATGAGCATTGCTTCCTATTATGTATTGAAAAGCAATGCATCTTAATTGTGATGATGAAGGATGGGAACTCAGAATACATGAACGGCGGCAAACTTACATGGAGAGGCCACCCTTTTAGTGTCAAATTGTTACCACCTTGATTTGACCCTGAAACAAAAAGCATTTGCCACAGAAATGTATAAATCGCAAAAATTACAGTAACCAGATTTCAGGTCTCAAATTGAAAGAGGACTTTAATTCAGGTTCATCTCAGTCTTTATGTCCTGATTAGAGATAAAATTTAGAACAGAGTGACTGATAAGAAAAGCCATATAAATACAATCACTATAGTAAGAACAATACTGGTGTGGACCCAGGAAGTTGTTGACTCCTAGCCTGAACCTGCGGAGACATTCCACCAGTTGTACCATGCAATACTTGCCTGAAAATAAATCATACAGCAAGATAAGCCTTACACTAATCATAGGACAAGAACCAGACCATGAAATAAAAGCACAAAATGGGTGAAAGGTTATTAGACATCAGAATTTAAAGAAAAAGGTCCATTTTGTTCTAGCTATTAGTTAGTGACTTCAAATCTAATTCCAACTGAATCACACAGGTTTTCAAATGTTGCATCAAAAAAAATTGCTTGATCAGGATATTAAAGGTAGAATGAAAAGAGAAAAGCACCCTGAAGGTTTCAATATTGAGGCATCCCAAAATCAAGACAAACCTTAAGAAACATCGACATAAGGGAAAAATAAAAAGTTATTAAAGGCTTTTTAAGAGCTTTGTTCAGAAGCTTTGATAAAGCCTTTAATATACAATAGACTGCAAAATGCAGGATGTTGGCATGACTAGAGATCCTTCAATAGCTTCTCTATCATGAATTGTTTCCATAACCTACTAAAAACACAATATTAATACATATTCAAGTTTTTCTTCTTAACTAATGAATGCAAGGAGGATATATAATAGCTATATCCAAAAGGCCTGCATAAAAGTCAATATATAGATTATTACTATATATCAGAACCGGAGAATATTGGTTGGACCTAGTTTCTCGAAATATTAAGTTTCTAAAATTTCATAGATAAATGGCATGAAATTTGCTAATACTTTTATTTCTATTTTTTTTTTCTTCTTAGTGGGAAAAGGGGAAATTTAATTTGAAAACTAAATGTTTGGAGTAAGAAACATTGAAAGGAGATTCTAAGCACCATTGAAAGTAGATTCTAAGTCCTTGTATTGCCGTTATACTTCCACACACAAAAATCACCACTTTCCCTTGCTTTGTGAACCATAAGTCACGCATAGATAAAAAGCTTAAAGATAAACAAACCATTGATATAGCAAAAGTCTCTCAAACCAACCTCAATATAAGATGCTGCAACCTCTGAGTGCTTCTCATTAGTCCTAGCAATAAATATATCCCAGAAAACCGACCACCATTCAAAGAGAAAGCCTCCAGGAGCATCAATGGCTGGAAATCCCGGATCACAATTCACATCTTTAAAAAGTCAAAAATGAAAATTGAAAAAACTATATGAAACCTAAAAATCAAAATGGGTATTGGTTTCCCCTCATTCATTGTTCTGTGTACTTACCTACAGGATCAGATGATACTTTTCCCTCAGCTTGAAAAGCCTTCGCAGAAGCCTTCAAATCTCTCTTCACTAGATAATCATGGATATACACATATAACCTGTTGTTCATAAAGGCAAGAGAGCAATTCATTTAATCAATGAATAGCGGAAACCAAACAACAAAATGAACTTTATTGAGCTTGCAAGCAGAAACTTTCACCCAATTAGATATAATAGAGCTTGTAGATGAGAAATCTAAAAAGGAAACAAAATAGAATGATTAAAAAAAAAGTACGTGATCCTAGCTATCCCACAAAAAACGAAAAAAAAAATAGAAGGAACACAATTGAGAAGCAAAGAAGTTCCAGCATAAAACTGTAACAAAAATTTAAATAAAACAAAAATCAAACTATCAGCAACCCACTAAATAAAAACCCTAGAGCAAGTTTAGAACACTAAAATTTTAAAAATATACAAAAGAATTGAAAAGGACACTGTACATATTAATATTTAAAAATTTCCTACGCCAAAATTTCCTATAAAAATTACTATTTAACTTCACTCTCACATATTAATATCCAAAAATTCATTCAACAACTCAATACAACAACAAATATATTTTACAAATTAACACACACATGTAAGCTAGCTAATAATCCCAGCCAAAAATTCTAATTCAAAACAATTTAAATTTTTTGACAAAAACTCAGATTTAACTTAAATAATTTAATTGGAAACACATTTGGCAAACACATACCGTTTAGAGTTGAATTTCAAAATTTTTCCTCACTTATGCTCATCGTCGGAGCCCCGCCGGAGTTTCGCCGGAGCCTCGCCGACGCAAAACCATAGACACCTAGGGGTAGTTGATGGCGAGAGAATTCTAACGGTAGTGCTCACGCGCCTAATGGACTCTGTTCACGACCTAGATCTGCACCGGAAGTCAAGGATGTATTCTTCGTCGATCGGCATGATTCCGGCAAAGGACAACCGGAGAGAGAGTTGCTACTGGCTCACCTAACCACCAGGGGTTTGCGGCTGCTGCTTATTTCGCTGGTTACTGCCCTATGTCGCTGGAGAGGAAGGAAGAAGCTTCGGTCATAGGAGAGGATCGGGACACAAGAGGCGGCAAACGTGACACCATGAGGGTAGGGGGACGGCGACGTGGCTGGAGAGCGGCGGCGGAAGGCATCACCTGTGATGGTCCAGTCGCCACAACGGCGTCGGTGGACTGAGGGTTAGAAAACCCGTCCTCTCCCTTCTCGCCTCTCCCTTTTCTTTTCCTCCTTTCTTTATATATATATATACTTTACCCGGAATAGCAACGGAATTTAGATTCCATTGCTAAATTTTGTTCCAAATTTTTTTCCATCTTTTGGAACAAAATTTAGCAACATATTCTAAATTCCGTTGCTATTTTAGCAACCGAAAATAAATTCGGTTGCTATTTAGCAACGGAATCCTATTTCGGTTGCTATTTAGCAACAGAAATATAAATAGCAACCAAAAAAAATTCCGTTGCTATTTAGAACGAATATATATTTTGATAGCAACCGAAATTAAATTTAGCAACGGAAATCATATTCTATTGCTATTTTTCGCTCCAATTTTTTTCGCCATCTATTGGCGCCTTTATTAGCAACGAAATAGTGATTCCGTTGCTAATTTTCGTTGCTAAATTTTGGCGCCTAAAATTCCCTCCACTTTTAGCAATGAAAAATAACCAAAAACTTTTTCTTTGCTAAATATACAAAGTTTAACCAATTTTAGCAACGAAAATTATTTTTCGTTGCTAAATAGCAACGAAATTAGCTTTCCGTTGCTAAATTAGCAACGTAATCATTTTCGTTGCTATTTTCAAATTTTCTTGTAGTGTATTATTATTATTATTATTAAATATTAATACAATATAGAGTATATTATCCTTATTTTTATCGAAAAAATCAAAAATATATTCTAATAATTTAATTAATTTCATACATTTTATGTATTTTAAAATTTTAAAATTTATTTATATTTTGTAGATTTATTTTTTATATTATTGGTGAAAATCAAATTTGCATTAGAAAAAAATACTAACACAATAATTTTGTTGGAGTTAATATGTTTAGTCATATAAATCGATGTGATTTTTTATATTATTTAATTATTTTTTTGTGATTTTAATCCTTAGTTTTTTCAAATAATTTTTAATCTTAATTCATAACAATAAATATGTGTTTGTATTTTTCATTTATATTATAACGTTTGGAATAATAGAAATTATAAATTTTTGAAAAATTTAATTGAAAATGGGCAAATAATATCATATAAAATATTTTTAAAATTTGTAAAAAATAATTAGTAAGCATAAATATGTATGTATATTTTTATTAATATTATAATGCTTCGTAAAATCAATAATTAAAATTAGAAAATTTTGATAAAATTTAATTGAAAACACACAATATATTAAATTAGCGTCTAAATTTCCGTCGCTATGTTTTAGAAAATTAATTTCCAAAATAAAAGAATGAAAAGTTTTTAGCAACAAAATTCCGTTACTAATTTAGTCGTAAAAATGGCACGGTCATTGCCGCCAATATTTAGCGACTGTTTTCAAATTTCCATATTTGTCTCGTCGTTAAAAGTATACCCAAGTTTAACAAATATATTTGACAACTGATTTGGAAACGGTCAATAAACCGTCGCTAAATAGAGACGAAAATTATCCGTCGCTAAATTCATTTTTTTTTTCTGGTAGTGATCAGGCACATAACTTTAAAAGAAAAATCAGATTTATTTGATTGAAGAGTTGGAATCAAACTGTATTTTATTTTATTATATTGCAAAACTCCATTATACAAGAACAAAAGAGAAAAAGCTTCATATTTTAATATTATAGGGATAATATAGATATAGAGTGAGTGCAAGAAAGGACACAATTTTGTAATGAAAATTGAAAACTATATTTCATTGATGCTCCCTAACCGCACAATAATGAGATTCACTGCAGCACCAGCACGTAGGTAGAACCCAAGGATTTAAAAGCCAATGAGCCTTTGAGTAATCTATCTGCAAAGTCATTATAAAATACTAATTTAAATGAAAATAAACAAACAGAAATTGCAAATATATATATATATATATATATATATCATCTGCATCCACATAACTCAGCATTGATACAGCTACAAAATGATCATCAATGTCTCTATTTACATGAAAGTTAAGCTCTTGGACTACAGCCTAATTGGGATAAGGCTCGAACAATTATCAGATTCCTTATCCTCACTTTATAGTCTAAATAATTTCAACCCTATTATATATTGTTTGGTTTATATTTTTTCTTTAAGAATGAAGTTCGTAGTAATAGGAAAAAAAAAGCGATAATCTTTGACTTAATTAATACACATGCAGTCTTTTGTTTTTGCATTGATTTTTCATTCAATGTTATTTACTCGTTTTGTTTAATTAGTCCTTAATAAAGTTTATTTCCATTCTATTTAGCTTTCAATAGCTTACCTTTGTAGTGGTGACGTGGAATACTATTTCAACGTCAATATATTTAACTATTACATCAACATAAAAGATATTGAGTGAAATGAGATTCTATTTTAAAAGAAATAATATATTAACTTTAAGATGAAATGTTTACCAATGTATTTTCACGTGCCTTAATTACGAAGAAACAAATAATAATTTGAAATAAAAATTCACTGTATAAACAAAATGATTCATTAATTATAATAGCTAGTTTGCTTTGAATTTTATATATATATATATAGTAGATATTGTCATTTACTCCTACATATAGTTTAATTAGTTACTAAAAGAGAGTATACATCCTGGTTTTGCCTTTCTGTGATATTTCAAAGCATATATTGTCTTTAAATCTCTTTCTTGGTAAGATGTTGGCAAGGTATTATAATATTAAACTCATTTGAAAAAGAGCCACATAAAATTCAACAAGAAATGTCTTTTTTCTCAAAAGGAAAAAAAAAATACAAAGATTTGTATAGATGATCGAACGAGACTGGTACAGATGTTCGGCCTAGAAGGATTCATGGTTTACTTAATTTTCATGGTTCATTATTATTAGACAAAAACCACTTGCAGATCCTCGAATTATTAAAACTTTTTACATTAATTGAATCACTTTAAAAAAAATTATTGATTAGGTCCTTTATTTTAATACTGCATAACATACAATTCTTCATAAACGGTACATGCATTTCAATCACGGTTACTAACACGTTATATTAGCAAAATTTATTTTTGATTGTATTGAATCTCTAAATTTTTATAAATCGTGACATTAGGTTCCTTTATAAAAATCGACGCGTCTTTTATTGTCGGTTAAAGTATATGGCATTAGTTTCGTTAATGAAAAATTACTTGTTATCTCATAATAAAATATAAAAATTTAATAAAAAAAATTATTAAAAAAATTTAATATGGAACATTTTAAAAATTTAGACACTGAAAAAAAATTTTACCATCTTCTTCTTCTTATTATTATCTTCTTGAAATTCTCAATTTTGATTTGATGCATGCAAACGTGAAACATTTTATGAGACATTTTAAATTTTTTTGACAAAACATTTAACAACTTCAATAGTGTACCGACGTTATGAGTGCTTCAAAGCTGTTGTGCGCTGTTAGAATTTCTCAATTAAAGATTCAAACATTAAAATATAAATTAATCATAAATATCATGTACATTCAGATCTTGAATATAATAATAATCATATAGAAATTCGGATAGTTCACTTACCTTGTGCGAAATTCGACATGATGTGAGGGCTTTCAATAATCACGAACTAATCGAACTAGTTTCTCTCCCTTAACTATCTTTCTATAGTAGTGGCTTGGATAGCCCAAAAGACTATTGTTCTGTATTTTATTTTGTCTGCATACTTTATTTAGGGTGGAGAGATGACTAGTTTATATACCTATTAATTAATTTTAGATCTTGTACGTCCATCAAATATTAATTAGTTAACGGTCAAGATTTAATGTACTATTAAATTAATAAAATTTTAAACCTAATAGGCTTACAAAATATGGGTCACAACATCAGGCTATATTTCTTACATTCTCCCACTTGGCTGGATGTTCCATCATTATATTTAATAGTATAACATAAGGCTAGCAAAAAATTAAATCTTGTAAAACCGTTGACATCATAAGCACCTCAACATAACAAATTACATAATATGGGTTATGGCAATTATACACAGTATAGTCATATACTTCCTTCCATATACCACGACATTAAAAACTTATTATGCTAGGTTCATAAGTTGTATATAAACAACATATAGTCCACATACTTGTTATGAAAATTAATGCATACAAATTTCTTATTCAAATAGTCATGTATACATAAACATAATGAATAAGAAATATAGAATTCAAAAACATATCATTGTTGAGATCAAGAATGTCAAACATCATCATTAAACATCATTGTTAATCATCAATACAACCAAGAGCCATCCCGATCACGTGTTCTTTAAATGTCTTGGGTTGTAAATATTTAGTTAGAGGATATGCAACCATGAGATCCGTTCTAATATGTTCTATATATACTATTTATTTTTGAATCTCCTCTTTAACAACAAAATAGTTAAATTCCATATGTCTTGCATCTCTGAAATATTTATCATTTTTAGAGAAGAAAACAACTGCAAAATTATCACAGTGATTTTTCAGTGGCTTGTTTACTGTCGACAATTCCAAGCCTTGAAATAAAGCTTCGCAGCTATAATGCATGAATTGTAGCCTCATAACAAGCTACAAATACCGTTTCCAATGTGGATGAAGCAATGATAGATTGTTTGGCATGTTTTCTTGAGATTGCTCTCTTTGCTAATAGGAACAAATAGCCAAACGTTGACTCTCTACTATCAACACATCCAGTAAAATCTGAATCTAAATATCCAATCACTTCTAAATGATTAGACCTCTTATAAGTGAGCATGCAATTCTTTGTTCCTTGAAAGTATCTTAGCACTTTCTTTGCAGCTTTTCAATGATCAATACCGGGATTACTTTGATATCTACCCAACATCCCTATTATAAAACTGATGGCAGGTCTGGTACAGGTTTGTAGGTACATCAAACTGACCACAACAAAAGCATATGGAATTGCTTCCATTTCCTTACGTTCCACATCATTATTTGGATATTGCATAAGACTAAATTTATGTCCTTTTTGGATAGGGATGACACTTGTTGAGCATTTGCTCATGTTAAATTTCTCAAGAATTTTCTCAATATAGGCTTTCTGAGACATTCCTAATAAACCTTTTGATCTCTTACGAAATATTGAAATTCTAATCACATAGAATGCCTCTCCCATGTCTTTCATTTCAAAACTCTTAAAAAGAATTTCTTTAGTCTTATGCAATAAACCCAAATCATTAGCAACAAGCAAAATATCATCAACATTCAAAACTAAAAATATAAACTTACTCCTATCGATCTTCCGATATATACACCTATCAACAATAATTTCCTCAAAACTGAAAGAAGTAATGGTATTATTGAACAATAATAGCTCAAACTTTTTGTTCGCATACTCAATTTTCAAAATCAACTTTCGAACGAAATTAACATGCAATGTCATGCTAAATTTACTAAAACTTTGCTCAATTTATTTTAAAAAATGTTATTTTAATCCTTATTATTATTTGATATTTGTACCATTTAATATATGATTGCAATAAAAATTAAAATTAAATAAAGAATGACGAATATAACTTTGATTTATATTAACTTCTTTTTACACCTTTTAAGGTCTCTGTAAATTCCAAATTTTCGAAAATAAAAAGTTCGAGATGGAAAACAGGAGAAGCATAATTATATAAGAATTGTATTTTGTAGAGCATTTATGTCTTATGAGATGAAAATTTATAAAATTATTGAACTTTCTCCTCTTGAAAATATGGCAATATATCTGAAACTGATATAGAAAATATCTAGGAATTATATAAGTGGAATAGCAGTGGCATGTGGCCATGGCAATGCACAATACATAATCTCTAAACACATACAGAGATAAGACTGCGTATCATTTGGGTTTGTGGTGACAAGAATCAATAGCTTAAAACATAATAAGCTAGTTACAATTTGCTATTTCTAATAAAGGGCTAGCTAATAAGAACGTCAAACCCATTTCAAACAAGCGTAGCTCTTCGACCAGGAACAATAGCTCACAGAAAGTGTGAAAGGAGTAGGAGAAATTTGAGTTAAATAAGGTGTTTTAAAAAATTGGTATTTTTAAAAATGAAAATTTAAAAAAAGATAATTTTAAAAGACAAAAAAAAATGGGGTATTTTTGAGGAAAACCTCCTTTTTTTGGGTATTTTTGTGAAACTCCCAATTTTAAAAGTCTAATTATATCCGGCCATGTGTAGGTCTGATCATTATTAATTTTTAATTTTTCTCAGTGATTCTACTACCTATCACCTAAATTTCAATATCGTATATTTAATTGGGACAATATGATATGATATATAGGATTTACTTCTTTTTTTTTCATAAGAAATATATAAAATTTACTTAAATAAATATGAAAAATTATGTACAACATGGTAAAAAGAGATGCATACTGTAATGTTTTTCCTTGCTAGAGTTGTCCTTCCTTTTTCCTTTGGCCACAAATTCCAGTCTTTGGCAACCGGATGTTCATATATATCATAAAGTCATCAGAAGAGTGGGGATTTAACAAAGAGATGAAAATCATTACCCTTGGTTTAGATGAAATGTGATGTTGTGATATAATATAGATATCGTATTAATTAAAAATCATCAAAAGAAAGGGCGCATAATTAGATGTATCCGTGCGTGAGTACAGGCGGCTTTAAATTAAAATTTACTATTCAACTAATTGATTGGAATTGGCACTTACAAAGAAGACAAAGCGGAGACGGAATTATATAAATTTGAAGATTCTTATTTCTTATAATTCACAGTTTGACGGTTCATGAAGTAGTTATTATTATTATTATTATTATTATTATTATTATTATTATTGTTGTTGTTGTTGGTGGTGGTGGTGGTGGTGGTGGTGGTAGTGGTGGTTGTGGTGTCGTTGTTGTTGATGGAAAATAGCCGAATAACTATTGGATGGAACAAAAACAAGAAATCAATTATATGGCCAGCGAACGCTGGCTGGCCGCCCCACAAGAAATTAAGATGAAGTGACACACTAAAACGTGCAAAATATTTATGAAGAGAAGAAATTTCAGACACATAATAATAATAATAATAATAACAACAACAACACAGAAACTAATAAAGAAAATAGTCTTTAGATTATTAACAGAATATTATTAGTGTTCAGAGGCCAAACATCAAGCGGAGGAAATAAATTACAGAAAGAATTGTTAATAAACTAAGCGATATTAATTACTAATTAGAAAAACCTTTAAAAGTCTTAAAGATGTAAAATTTATCCAAATAAGAAAAACTATAATTTAGATAAATGTATAGCTTTGCTAAAAATTCAACATTTATTTTATAAATGTAAAGATAAGGATAAGTGATCGGAGAAAGGAATCCTCTGAGCCAGACATGATTGAGGTATTATTATTAATATATATTTTGAGGATGATAATGAGTTTGCTAAATGGTAGCATTCATTTTCACATCATCACATGCATGCAATGGCAAATTAGCAATATCCCAACTGGCTTGATTGCAATCAACTCTTCCTGTGAAAACTGGATATTTCATGAAAACTACGTATGGATGGGTGGGTTATAATTTTAGTTGTTTTAATAGCAATTTATATTAGTAATTCATTACTGTTTCGTTTCTTGCTCTCATGTTTAACATGTATAAATGCAATAACCCAATCCAATTTACCTGTAAAAAAGTGAACCAAACTCAAACAGCCCTATCCAATTCGTTTTTTGGACCATATAATATGATCCATTTACAATCTATTTATTTATTTTAATAAAAAGAAGAAAAAGGAGTTTCAGTATATAAAAATTAATATCTACTCCAAAAATATCGCATAAAAGACATTTGTTATGTTATTCATAATTTTGTGACTTTTATATGATATGTATGTAAAATAATTATTTGTATATGTTTATTCAAGCACATTTCTTTCATTTTGAATAAAAAAAGTAAAAAATATAAAATTATATAACTCGTGTATTTATAATATAATTCATTGACTTCGTAAAATAATAAACCATTGATGTTTTATCTCTGATGACCCCACCCGACATGTTTGCCGCGCATAGATACTGACCTGACATTATTGCAATAACACCAAAATGGTTTGCCAGCGTTTAAAATTCTTGGGGACCGAAGTCGCTATCTTAGAAGATAATATGCAGATATGAATATAATTAATAATTTTTTTAAAAAAATTTTATGCCGTCGTAAGAATATACTTAGGGATAAAGAAATATACTTGTATAGTCGTGATCTCCTTTGTCAATATGTCATTGTTTTTCTTTTATGCATTATGTTCTTTAAATTTTTAAGTATTAATTCCCTTTATTTATCTCAAAAACTATTTCCAGAACAACAATCTTTACCGTTTCAATAAACTGAGATTGGCTAACAAACCTGAAAATATTCCCAAAAAAAAATAAGAAAATAAATTATTAACTATATTCTTTCTTCTTTATTTCTTTTTTTTTTTAATGAATCACGTAAATAAAAAAAAAAGTGATTTATCAATGATATACCAAAGTTGAATGGGGCCCCATAAATACTCGCAATATTAATTGTCAACGAAATAATGTTTAGATAAAAACAACCAACGTTAAAGTTATGGATAAGTTATCAATATTGGTCAGTTGGTTCAACTGATTTCGTACTTTTTTTTTAATAAAATTAAGAGTTTGAATTTTATAAATAAAAATTATCAATATTTAGAATTTTCTTTTTTATTTTCGTAATAGACGGATCCACTTGCACTAGATTAATTAGAATATGTGAACTTCTGAAAACCAGTGACTGATAAAAAAAAATGTTATGGATAGGTTGATTATTTGTAATTTATTTATGGAATTTTAAATATGAAGATAATGGTGTACCATACCATGCATGCAGTTATTGTAAAGACCAAGAAACAAGTTGCAGGGTGGATTAGGTCAATTTTTTATTTTAACTTTACGTATAAATTGTTTTTATTTATAATTTATTGTCGTGCTTGTGCTTAATCTTTGTTGTTAGTATACTATATTGTCGATTCTGGCAATCGATATAAAATTGTCGTGACTAGAGAACAATTACAACAGACTGACAAAATTATTGTGGCATCCAAAAATTATACACGAATGGAGAGCAAGTGACAGAAAGATATTTATATTGCAAAAATTAAACTGAGAGTTTCAAATTGAAATTCATTAATTTTGGGAATTAATGTTATAAGATACTCCATCCATCTCACTTTAAAAGTTAATTTTTTATTAAAATTAAAAAATTATTAAAATATTTCAATTTCATAAAAAAAAATATAGTTATTGATAAAAATACTATTTTATATTTTTAAAAATTTTATTTATTTCTAGTTAATAGTAGATAGTGATAAAAAAAGAGAAATATTTAATAAAATGTATAATAAATAAGAGTATATATATAAATTTATTTTTTAAATTTCGAAAAAAAATATTTAAAATGAAACAAAATAAAATAGCAAAAATAACCTTTTAAAATAGAATGTAAGGAGTAATATAAATTATTAGTTTAGGAATTTATATTAAATTAAGATGGTTAATTTAAGATTATATATGTGGCAAAAGTATATATTGTATTGGGAAAGTTATGATTAAAATGAATTATTATTAAATGGGTTGTAAATTAATAGAATTATAAATAAATCAAGTCATAAATAATTTAATGGTTTACATGTATGGGTGTATACGGTACATATGGGTGGAGTGAATTAATTTTGTTCATAAATTATAATTAAAAAGCATTTCAGAATTTGGTAGTGTTAGAATTTTCTCCCATCGCATTGGAACGTACATTGAGCCCACCAATGCAACGATAAGGTAAAAATTGATCACGTGTATCATTAGGAGAAAGAGAGAGGTAGGAAATTTGTTGTATAAGAAATCATGGGTTTTGTTATGTCTTGTTGTGTTATGCGGTCCTGCTATCAAACCCTTATTTGGTGGGCAAAACATAAAATTTAAGTTTTTGAAATTTAACTTTTTTTATATGTTAAATCTCTATATTTTTTATAAATATATATATTAAATTTAAAATAGACAGCACAAACAATAATATACTATATGTTCTAAAAAATCATATATATTTTAATGAAAAATTATCGTTTTTAACGTCTATTTGAATTTAATGTATTTTAATAAATAAGTTCAAAAATTTAATGTATAATTTTGAAAGTATAAGAATTTAATATATAAATATGTAAAAGTTTATGAATCTATTATGTAATTTTAAAAGTATATGGATTCAATATATAAAAATATTAAAGTTCGTAGATTAAATTATTAATTTTTTCTATTTGGTGGGTTTCTCATATCCTCACTCAATTATTATTATTATTATTATTATTATTATTATTATTATTATTATTATTATTATAAGCGCGTACTATCTTTTCATTTATTTATGCCTAAATTTATTTTCTTTTCTTTTTGCTGCTATAATTTTTAAAATATTTCATTATCTTCTTCACAAACTAATCGATTTTTATAATATATTTTTCATAATACAAACAAATTTACCGTTAAATTTATCAAAATAAATAATATTTTCTAATTAGTGGCCATGAAAAACATATTTTTACATAATTTCAGATATTTTAATGACAAAAATGACAGAAAAATATAGTGAAATATTTTTATTCATTTTGAAAAGTACATAGCAAAAAAATAATCCTGATTTTAGGCCAAATGTTTGCTATAAAGGTCAGAAACATAAATTTATTGAAACAAAAGGGTAAAATCATAATTTGAAAACTTAGAAAAGGATGGAGAACAAATGAATCATGAGTTTGGTGGCTGTCTTTTCTCCGTTATTTAGATAACGATAACCAAAGATCACGGTCCCCGCTCCCCGCGTCCCCTCTCTACCTGACAATTAAAATTACTTTTTAAAATTAAACAAAAAAAAAAGTTAAAGTCTCTTTTATTTTAATAAATAATTTTAAATTTCAGTTATATGTTTGAAAAAAAAAAACAATTTACCTTTCATGTGAGCTTATTCAATAAAAATAGAAATAAATGGGACCCATAAACTTTAAATATTAAATGAATTATAACAAAAATAAAATTGAGAAAAAATATTCTAATGTAATAATTGATCTGTTTGGTATATGAACAGTAGTTATTTATTTATTTATTTATTCATTCATTTTTAAAAAACCAAGTATAGCCGGTCATTGTAAAATAATAATTATTTTTTACAGTGTCATCATATTCATTCATAAAAAAAAATTATGAAGTTCAAGACAAGGGTTACTTACCGAGCAATATATTATTGAGCAACTTATTTTTTTACCTTAAATTTTTTGAAATAGATAAATTTTATTTTTAAATTCTTTATAAGTACTGCATGAAATAAGATGATTTGGTCCTTATATACTTTTAAAATATAGCAATTTTACTCTTAAATTTATTGAAAATAAGGATTGTGTGGCTATTTCCGATTACTTATTTAAAAAAATGCAGTATTTTTGCTATTTCAAAATTTTAAGGGTATAAATTGACAAAAAGAATAAAGTAAAATCTATCAATTTAAAAATGTTAGGTGGCTAAAACATTACCTTATCCCATGTATGATTCACTCCTAACTTGTTCTATGCGTACCCAAACAAAATTTAATAGATTTCCATTGTCAAGGTTCAATCACTGTGCTAAACAATCAGTAGATCTTTTCTGTGAATCTTTTAGCGACAACATGACTAATGTTGTTGTTTATAGCGACGAATTTGTTATCACTGTTCCCAAAAATCTCAAAAAATCTCGTGGATGGTCAAGGAAATATTGTTTGTTTGTATATTGTAGAAGATATAATTACCAAGTTTTGTTCTGTCGATAAGATTCCGCTGTCACTAAAAAATTCACCAGAGGATCTCATAATTGAAAAAAAAAAGTTTTCATAATATCCTACTGTCACTAAAAACGTATACTTTAGGATAGCACAAACATATTTGAAATCAAAAATAGAAAACAAAAGAAAAATTTCGAGTTTTGGGGATAGCAACTGCTTGCATAAAACATCAACAGTAGAGGACCACATAAAACATATTGCGACAGGAGAAAATAGTTGTTGAGAAAGTTATGTGATAGTAATAATATAATACTGCATTTCATTTGTAACAGAAGACAAAAAAAACAAAAAGTACTGCATTTGATTCGTTCTTTTTCAAGTGGAATAACTTTTCTCATTCAAAATATTCGATTTCATCGAGTTTAAATGGGATTTGGTAAAAAATTTCTATATCTCGTTATTTAATTATATAATTTTCTATTTTATTATTATATTTGCACTGAAAATGAGATAAAATAATCGATAAGAGATTATTTCAGTGAATCATAACCAGCATTTTATAAAAATAATGAAAATTATTAATTTTTTTTTATCAATCCATGAGAAAAAAAAGTCCAAAGCAAGAACATAATTAATTTCTAAAGTAATTAACATAAAAGAAAAAAATTAGCAATGTTATTAAAATCGGACCGGATAAAGAACCGATAAGATTGAAATTTTGTGATTCGACAGGTTTAACCGGATTTAAATGGATTTTTTTATTTTTAAAATATTATAATTATTATAATTTTTTGAATACTATTGTATAAAAATTAAAAAATATTCATCAAATATTAAATATATGTCACAAATATTCTAATAATAAGTTACAAAATATAATTTTAATTTTATTATTACAAATGATTAATTATGGATTATTGAATATCATATGTTAGAAACATAAAAATACAATCATATCATGAAAATAATTTTATATTTAGATGAAGTACTAATAAAGTAAACACAAAAAATATTAACCTTGTATATATGAGTATAATTATATTTAATTACAATAAATTTAAATAGATAATAAGTATATTAAATTATTAAGTGACATATATTTAGAATTTAAAATACTAATTTTTTCAAATAATATATATATATATATATATATATATATATATATATATATATATATATATATAATTACAATGAGTCAAAAATATAATAAGTATATTAAATTATTAAGTGATATACTTAAAATTTAAAATATTAATTTTTTTAAATAAATAAATAAATATATGGGTAGATGAAAAAATTCAAAAAAATTTAATTTTTTACATTTTTTAGCAAAAAATTTGGTTCTTCAATTTTTCGGTTATATCTGGTTTTTTTAATTCAGTTTTTAATAATTAAACCAATCGATTAACATATCGATTTATGATTAAATCGGTTCAATCGATCGGTCCGGTCAGGTTTTAATAACTATGATAATTAGTTTGTCTGATGAGAAAATTTAGTTTGGATTCTAATATGAAATCTTAATAACCATCAATCAAAATTAATTAATAATCAGAATGACAGAATATTCCAGCTTTGAACTCTCAAGAAAATGATAAACAAGTGTGGGTTCCCCATAAAGTGTTACTCCAATCTTAGAGTAATCATCCAAATTACTTTTTCTACTTTTTTTGGCACATTGAAACAAAAACCAGCCTCCGTTCTTTAAGAAAAACATATCATTTTCCCCTTTTAAATTAAGATTACGTACGCTGAAATTTAATCGGGCATACTTTTATTTCCTATTTTTCTCACTCTTGCTCAATCTTCAGACGAAAGTTAATGGCGGTGGCCGGAAAAAGCCGTACATGGGCGATGAAAACGGCGGTGGTGGTTCTTGGGTTGCTGTCCATGGCACAGCTATCCGTGCAAATAAGCTTGAAAAATCCTCAGCCGTGGTTAGCCCACGGGCTTAGAGAAGAGGCTCCAGCTTTTGGCATCATAGTAACTTCTGCAGCTGCTGAGAAGGCACTTAACGACTCTGGTTCCTTCTTTCCTTCTTCTTATGTAGACCTCTTTGGTAATTAATTAAATTAAAAAACCTCGTAATTACTTCTAATAATTTTTCTTTATAGTTTAATAACAATCTGATTGTTATTATTACTATTTTATTTTTTCTCAGGAAGAAGATTTGTTAGGGGGACGATTCTTGGAGCTAATGTTGTGTATGTAAGAAGTGCAGGCACTCCATCGGTATGATTCAGTCTTTATGTTATTAACATTTTTCAAAAGTTAAATTAAACATACATAGTTATTTTTTTGGTAATATTGTATTTAATTTAGGTACATGTGGGGATTACTACACAAATCATGGCAGATAACTTTAATCTTGTTGGGATAATTAACTATGGAGCTGCTGGAACTACAAATGAAACGATTAGCATTGGCACTGTTGTGGTGCCTGCCCAATTTGCCTTTACTGGAGCTTTTGAATGGCTGGTAATTTATTTATTTATGCGAATTTAATAGCTTTTATGGATTATTACAAGATGTAATTATTGTGGATTAACATGGTACAGAGTAAGGATTCGAATGAGAAAGGGGAGCTCTTGTTTGGAGAGTACAATTATCCAGTTAATGGACAAAATTTGCTGGGAAGTTTGTCTTATGAAGAAATAGAGCTTTATGTTAATGGAAGACTGGAACAAACTTCATGGATAACTGTTGATACCTACTGGCTATTTCTTGCCTCTAGAATTAAGGTTCGTCTGCATCCTTTTCTTTTAATTATGTTATAATTTTTTTTGGGTTTGGAATATAAAAGAATATTGGTGAATAATGAATTGCAGAAGGTAGATTTCCCAAACTGTGAAATCCCAGCAAATTGCTTAGAAGAAGCAGCAGCAGTAATAGTAGGATTAAATGGTTCGAGCTCAGATATATACGTAAACAATCCAGCATACAGAGAATTTATTTACAAGAATTTCAGGGCATCTACTGTGGATACCTCAGGAGCTGCTATCGTACTGGTTAGTCCTTAAGATATAGTATATGAATTATTAATAAGTTATGAAACTAGCAGTTAAGTTGTTTGTGGTGGTGATACAGGGAGCTTCATCAAATGGTCTGCGAAGCATAGTGTTCCAGGGAATATCAAACAAGGCAGGCGCAGAGTCTGGAAAAAGCAACACAGAATTGGCCAATGAAAATGCTGTTAAGGCCGTAACTCGGTTCATTTACTGGGCTACTATTCCCCGATCCGCTAACTACTAATTACTACGTGACTATCTTGGTTTTCCCTTCTGCATAAATAAAGCTTGACCACGTCTACTCAAATCCCACTCTGTACTGAAATTAAAGTAAATAATACGTACACTTGCAAAGTTATTATATATTTATTCCGTAAACCACTCCAACTATTTGATGTGGCAAAACTATTGCCTTAAGATTCTTAGAAACATGAGGGAAGTATAAAAATTGATGAGGTTTAATCCTTGGTTGTCGTGAAAGTATTCCTGCAGCCACTTAATGTTAATGGCACCTTAATTATGGCTGAAAATTTGGACGCAAGTTATTTTTGCAATGGATTTTCCTTTTTCCTTGTCAGTTAATTTAGGTGGTCACAGTGTCGAAGGTAAAAACATGTGTCCAAAGGTTAAAACTGCCCAAAAAACAAAGAAATCGAAAAAATAATTTAGAAAAAAAAAAGTGAACCGCATGTTTTACGATCATTTGCGATCTCTAATTTTGCTTTTGCTTTATAAAAGAAATTAAAAAAATTAAATAAAAATATCTTTTAAACTTTAAAGGAAACAGCATGATTAACCAAACTCGTGTGTTACCCTATCATTTTTTTTTTGGTAGAAACCCTGTCATTTTCATTGACAGTGATTTTTTCCTTTTTCTTTTTTAATAAAACCTTACCTAATACCTTTATAGCAAAAAAAAAAAAAAACAAAATATAAATTCAAAAATTTTAAAAATGGGTTGCTACCTATGCCTAGATCCATAAAGGAGATACTTGATAGAGAGCACCGTAAAACTCAATTAATGAGATTTTTGATCCATACAATAAGAATTGCTTATATATGTCGTAATATCTGAATACGTGACATAAGTTAGGAATTTGTAAAAGTTATGAAGATTTATTAATTTATTACACTAAAACAGCTAGCTGTTTTAATATAAAATTTGAGTTCTCTGTTTTTACACTAAAACAGCTAGCTGTTTTAGTGTAAAACGAGTTTTCTGTTACTTGCACTAAAACAGCTTGTTGTTCTAATGTAGAATAATTAGTTAGTTTTTTTTAATTTGTTTTGTACATAGTTTAGTTAACTACTTACTAGAGTTAAATGGCAGTTTTCCTTAAGTTAATTAACTCTAGTTAGTTTTTCTTAGTTTTTCTCTTGTATATAAATTTTGTTACGTGTGTATGAAAATATAGAGAAATATATGATTTTTTTCTCCTCTTTTCTTGATAATTCAACATGGTATCAGAGCTGGATCAAGATATTTCTTGATGTTCTTGAAATCTTTTCTGTTTACAGATCTTAACTCAAGAAACTTTGGTTGAGCATTCTCCTGAAGGTTTTCTTCCTCTGATCATTTCTGTTTTCAGAGTGGTTTCTTAAAATCAGATTGTTTCTCGTTTTACTTGAATTTCTTGTTTTTTTTACTTGAGTTACTTGTTTACGATAATGACTACTCAGATCCAAACTTCTGGTTCTGATAATCTTGGATCATCTTTGGTCTCTGTACCTCTTACTGGAACAAACTACAGAACCTGGTGTAAGTCCATGAAGTTAGCTTTAGCTGCGAAGCGAAGATTAGGGTTTGTTACTAGAAAAACTCCTCAACCTTCAGAAAACTCAGATGATTTTGAGGATTGGTGTGGCAATAATGCACTTGTCATCTCTTGGATTCTTAACTCTTTATTGAAAGATTTATATGATTCTTTCGTTTATGTTACTACTGCGAAGGAACTTTGGGATAAGTTGGAGAAAAGGTTTAGTGAATCTAATGGACCAATGCGGTACCAGATCAAAAGAGAGTTGAATGCTACTACTCAAGGAAATAGTTCTGTCTCTGCTTATTTTATTAAGCTTAGCAGATTATGGGATGAATTGTATTGTATTGTGCCTCTTCCGCAGTGTAGTTGTGGCTGTAAGTGTGGTGCATTTAAGGAATTGAATGACCTGCATGAATCTGATATGATACTTCAATTCTTGTTAGGATTGAATGAAAGTTACAATAATGTTGCAAACCAGATTTTATTGCTTGATCCATTGCCTAACATTGATAAGGTGTATTCAATGATTTCCAATGTTGAAAAGCAGTTGCAAATTAGTATGTCTGTAAATGAAAATACAGAAAATAGTGCTTTCTTTGCTAGATCAAGTAAGAATTTAGGGAGTTCCAAGATATCGTCTTTCAAGAAGAAAGAAAGTGCGAAGAAGGGAGATCGTTATTGCACTCATTGTAAAACAGAAGGGCATACCAAGGAAACTTGTTTCAAGATCATAGGTTTTCCTGATTGGTATCAAGAAATGAGACAGAAAAACAAGAAGATGGGACCTAAGGCAACTAGTCATAGAATCAATATGGCTAATACTCCTCTTGACGGTGAAGATAGTGATGATTCAGATCAGCAGTCCATGAGGAATTTTATACAGCAAGAGATTTCGAAGATGCTTCAAGGTAAGCAAGTTGTTCAAACTGAGTGTATCAATTTTGCATAGGATTTTGCAGGTACTATTTCTTCTGTATCTCATGCCAAGATTGGAAAAAATGATTGCTGGATTATTGACACGGGTGCTAGTAGTCATATTGGTACTACAAAACAAATGTTTAACAGTCTCAATTCTTTAAATTTACTCAATTCTGTTCAATTACCAGATGGGACTGCCAAAACTATTTCTTCCACTGGTGATATTTCTCTTGCTAGCAAACTCCTTCTAAAAAATGCTTTATTCATTCATTCTTTTAAACACAATTTGTTGTCTGTCAGTAAACTCACTACTTTTAGTTCTTTGATTTTCACTTTTTTTCTCACCTGCTGTGTCTTACAGGACCAGAGGACTAAAGTCATTCTTGGCATTGGCAAACTCAAGGGCAATCTTTATGTTCTTGAGCATGATTCGTTTTCTCCAGATGTTATTCAAGCATCCATGCCTACTCTGTTTTGGGGTGAGGCTATATTACATGCAACTTTTTTTATCAATAGGACCCCTACTCCTGTTCTTGGTTGGAAAACTCCTTATGAGTTGCTGTTTAATTCTTTGCCTGATTATGACAGCATTAAAGTGTTTGGATTTCTTTGCTATGCCACTAATGTTACTCTTCATAAAGACAAGTTTGCTGCTCGTGCTTGTAAGTCTATTTTCCTAGGCTATGTTTCAGGCAAAAAGGGTTTCAAGGTATATGATCTTGATTCTCATACTGTTATGGTGTCCAGAGATGTTGTGTTTCATGAAGACTATTTTCCTTATTCCAACATTTCTTCCTTACCTGAATCGAATGAGTTGCCTATACCCAATGTTACTTTACTTCCTGAATTTACAGAAATCCATGAGACTCCTATTTGTCCATCTTCTTCTTCTACTTCCCCAGTTCGTGCCGTAAATAACAATTCAGTAGATGTTGTCGCTGCTCCTCATAGAAGAAGTTCCAGATCTACTCAACGGCTTAATTGGTTACAAGACTTTGTAGTCAATAATATTTTACCTATGTCCTCCCCACATATTCCTTCTACTTATCCTTTTACAAAAATCTCTTCTTTGTCTCCCATTACAGATAATTTTTTAGCTACCATCACCATGCATCAGGAGCCTTCTTCTTATAATACTGCAACAGATAATCCCTACTGGATTAAAGCCATGGCTGATGAGATTGAAGCTTTAGAAAAGAATCACACTTGGGAGTTGACTTCTCTTCCTCGTGATAAGAAGCCTATTGGTTGTAAGTGGGTTTTTAAGCTTAAGCTTAAGCCTGATGGCAGTATCGACAGGTATAAGGCACGTCTAGTTGCCAAAGGTTATACTCAAGTTGCTGGTGAGGATTACACAGACAGTTTTTCTCCAGTAGCTAAAGTTGTCACTGTCCGGATTTTCTTTACCATTACTGCAGCACGGGGATGGTCTATTCAGCAGATGGATGTCAATAATGCCTTCCTTCATGGGCATTTGAATGAGGAAATTTTCATGGATCCACCACCAGGTTATTCCAAAGCTGTACCTGGTTTGGTATGTAAACTTAATCGCAGTCTTTATGGGTTGAAGCAGGCTTCTCGGCAGTGGAACTCTGAGTTAACTAATTTTCTGATTTCTTATGGTTTTCTTCAGAGTCCTCATGATCATTGTTTGTTCACATTTTGTCGGAGTGATGTGTTTTTAATGTTGTTAGTTTATGTTGATGATTTGCTTATAAGTGGTACTTCTTCTATGGCAATTGCTCATCTTAAGGCAGCTCTGGATAGCAAATTCTCTATCAAAGATTTGGGTGATGCTCATTATTTTCTTGGCTTAGAACTTATTCGAGATGATCGTGGCTTATTTGTTAATCAACGCAAATATGTCTTGGATTTACTTTCGGATACTGGGCTTCTTGGGTCGAAACCAAAAGTTACACCTCTACCATCTCATGTCAAGCTGTCAGCTGATGGTGGTTCTTTACTTGCGGATCCTCATGAATATAGGCGCATCATTGGCAGATTGCTTTATCTCAGTTTCACTAGGCCGGATATTGCATATTCTGTACAGCAATTAAGTCAGTTTGTTCATCAACCTCGAGATTCTCATCTCAAGTATGCGCATCATCTTCTTAAATATTTGAAGCAATCTCCTTCTTCTGGTCTGTTTTTTCCTTCAAATAATTCCTTGAGTTTGACTGCTTTTTGTGATGCTGATTGGGCTTCATGTGTGGATACTCGACGTTCATTAACTGGTTTTATTGTCTTTCTTGGTTCATGTCCTATTTCCTGGAAATCTAAGAAGAAAACTAATGTATCTCGTTCCTCTGCTGAAGCTGAATATCGTGCAATGGCTTCCACTGTCTATGAATTACAATGGATTTCTTATATCCTTGCTGATTTGCAGATTCCTGTTCAGTTTCCTATTTCTTTGTGGTGTGATAATCAAGCTGCCTTGCATATTGCATCTAATCATGTTTTTCATGAGCGGACGAAGCATTTAGACATTGACTGTCATGTTGTTCGAGATCAATTCAAAGCTGGTTTCATTGATTTGCAGCATGTTTCTTCCAATCTTCAAGTTGCAGATATTTTTACGAAGCCATTATCTTCTCCTATTTTCTCCAACCTTTATTCCAAGTTAGCTCTTGTTGATTATCACCAAGATCCAACTTGAGGAGGGGATGTAGAAGTTATGAAGATTTATTAGTTTATTACACTAAAACAGCTAACTGTTTTAGTGTAAAATTTGAGTTCTCTGTTTTTACACTAAAACAGCTAGCTATTTTAGTGTAAAACGAGTTTTCTGCTACTTGCACTAAAACAGCTTGCTGTCTAGTGTAAAATAATTAGTTAGTTTTTTTTAGTTTGTTTTGTACATAGTTTAGTTAACTACTTACTAGAGTTAAATGGCAGTTTTCCTTAAGTTAATTAACTCTAGTTAGTTTTTCTTAGTTTTTCTCTTGTATATAAATCTTGTTACGTGTGTATGAAGATATAGAGAAATATACGATTTTCTTCTCCTCTTTTCTTGATAATTCAACAGAATTAACTTATGTAACGGAGTCAATTTCCGAAAGTATTGAGCAGCAGTATAATATCGAATTTCAAAAATAGTAAGCTTTTTTATGAGAAGATTTTTTCAAAAATTCTATATATAGATAAATTGAGAGAATTATTTTTTAAAAAATACTAACGATAGTAGAATATCTTCGCTTTATTTTTAAAAAAATGAAAAAAAAAAAGATAAATTTGATTACTAATCAAAATTCAAATTGGAAACTCATGAAATTAACTTTTTTTGGTTAACTTGAGACAAAAAGGTGCATGGGATACCAAAAGAATTGATTGCTTTCAAGTATAGTTTTAATGGAAGGAATTTACTCGCCTAATCTAACGGAGGATAACAGGCCATTTGGCAGAGAGATTCTCAGTTTGCGGAGGCTTGGTTCGATCAGGCCGTGGAATAATGCAAAACAAGCCATAGCACTTATTCCTGAAAAATCAAATTAAATTGAAACAACCCAATTGGAGTAGATTTTTCCGTTGGTTTTCCTTTCATCACCGAAATAAAAACCAAAGAAAAAAAATTGAGTAGTGATGTTTAATAGCCAATTTATCTATCAACAGTCGCTGGACTTTAATTCCCATACAAAATAAAGTCGGCTAATTAAATTAATTATTTATCTCTGAACCTCTCCATTTTAATCTATAGTACTCGTAAATAGATAGACATGATTTCTAATCACTGGATACTAAATCTATCTTTATCATTATTTTTATTTTCTACCATTAAATTTTCACATTTTCTAACTGGTACATATCATAATCTACATAGTAACATATTATAGTACATGTTCAAGTCATATTAAGCATCTTTCTTTTATCTATCGACCTCGATTAAATATTTTTTTTTTTATCTCTCGACATGAGATATCTTAAGCGGACCTGTACGCATACGGAAGGCATCTTTAAGCCATATCACACTCAGATTAATCCCCATTCGCTGATTGTAGATACCTCAAAAGATGAAACAGCTGGTCCGAAAATTTAAGATTGCTCCATGCCCAAGTTAAGGATTGAGTTTTGGACCTTTGATTAAGGATGGATGAGTCCTTACCACTCAATCACACCCCCGAGTTCCCTCGATTAAACATTAAGCATCACATTTTCTTTTTCTTCTTTTTTTTTAATATTATGTTGAGATGAGATTTAATATGATTTTTCAATACTTAGTGCCACCCCAATAATTAACCTTGTTTTTTATTATTTATTTGAAAGTGATATATTTGTCAAACTCAATCTCAATTCGCCACATTTTTTGTGATGAAACATTATGGCCATAATTTATAAGCATAAAAACAAAAGCATGAAAGCGACCCACCTTTTTATTTGCCTCTACACCCCCTACAGCTGTTCGGTCCAAGAGAGATCGTACAAACTTTTTTATTTTTCAACTCTTCATTATCTTTATCTTATTTAAAAAAAAAAAAAACCTCTGTAATTAATGTCTAATTCTTGGAATCTTTATGATTATTTAATCTGTTTGATTTAAATCGCACTGGCTTTGGCGAAAAATTCATTGTACGTGTGAAAATATTAGTAGCAAATTAATTATAATATGTAGAAAATAATTGGCATAAAGCATAAAAGCTAAACTCATTATGGATATGCGAGGGCATCTAATTGAGAATATTGGATATCCTTTATTGTGTTTGTTTCCAGAGAAAGTGATGGAAGCATATGCATTATGCAGTTTGGACTTTTGGAAATCGGATACACTTTCTTTCACAAAAATAATTCATTTCAGGCTGCCCAATAATTTTGTAAAGAATCTGCTTTTTTTTTTTTTGATCCTTCATTGGTAAACTATTTTAAATTCATAAAACTTTATCAGGAAATCAGATTTCACGAAACCCCACATTTTCATAAATGAGGGCTTTTACATAATTAAAATCACAAATTATGTAATTTTTCCACAAAAATTCCATAATTCATGAGAAATTCCGGAACATAAAAAATAAACGAGCCAGTAATGAAAGAATTCAATCTGATCGTCAAGATAAATTAGGCCTGCAAAGAGAGGAGGCTTAATCAAACCAACGTAAGTATTTTGAAATTTAAGTTAATAAAATTTAGAGGGAGAAGATTTTAAAATTTAAATATCTAACTCGTACGTGTTTAAAGTATTTATAGTGTATATATAAAGTTTACATGTGTATACTTAAGTGCTAGAAGTAGACTTGATCAAGTGCTAAGAGTGAATATATCAAAATAATAAGATAAATAGTGTATATATAACCTTTATCTTCTGTATACTTAAGTGCTAGTAATAGGTATTATCAAGTGATAAGAGTGAATATATCAAAATAATAAGATAAATAGTGTGTCAATGAATTTGACATAATATGACCGTCAATCCCATCGAATCATTCGTAAGATATTGATCACTTGAACTTTTATTTAGAGTCGAGATTAGATATAAATAATAACGGATATTATCAATTTTAGAAAGGAAGAAACCATAAGCCAAACAAATATTCGACTATTATATAAATTCTAAGCATTACTAATTAAAAAACTTGTGAGTTATATTTTTATATATGGACAAATATAGAGAAGAGGAGATGATTTATAAGAACATACATTTTAAGCAAATTTTTCTTTTTATTTTTGGTGCATTTAGAAGTGCCGACACAAACAGCCTAATGTCCAAAATATCAATAGGAGGCAGGCATGATGTGTATAAATTTCCACCGTCAAACATACTTTCCAATAAAATTTTATTGTCCTAATAGCCAAGAATACAAGGTATACTAATTAATTAAACGACAACATTTTTTGTCGGTTTTGTCGATCTTATCTAATGTTAAATCACAAACCAATCTGTCCCATCTGCCATGGTTGGCAGCTACTAAAATTTACTGTTTTCCACGATTCACAGTTCCTCCTCGCCGCATATAACTTCTTTTATTCAAAATTAACTGCTCGCAGTGATATTAGCTTTTATAATAGTTTGATGCCCTTCTTACTGTGATAAATTTAAAATTAAAAAAGAATTAAGTGGGCTACGAAACTTCAATTTTTAAAAGACGATATCACATATTAATCATTTTATTTCACTCGGTTTAGTAATTTGTTTAGAATTTTTTTTTATCACTTAACTCGGTAATTTTCAGATTCTGTGCGTTAATTGTATATTTAAATTGAATTTAAATTTATCTTTTTTTAATAATTTTATATTATAATTTTTAATGATTAACTAAAAAATATTAATTAATCAAATTAAAATCGATAAATTAGTTAACTGGATGCAACGAATTAATTAATAATTAATGATTTTAAAAAATTAATATTAATGAATTGATTAATTTTTTTACTAATATACTGGTTAATTGATCTATACTCACGCTTACTCTATTATATCTTATTGTAGGAACATAATTAAAATAGAATGTTCAGATAATTAATGCTTAATTATTAATTTTTGAACAAACAAACTGGTACTTAATTATAAATTAATATTTTCAGGACACGTGATTATATTTTTTGTTTTTTATACGTTATTTTTAAATAAAATTTAAATTTTATTTATATATCATTTTTATATTTTAAATATAATGTAATTTACTTTTTTCAATAAAATTATTAGATTCAATAATTTAATTTTAATTATATAATTTAATATTAAATTTAATTTTATTTATTATTTTTAATTTTAGTAAAAATAATAAAAATAAGAGAAAAAAATTAAAAAATAATACATAAAGCTGTAAACAGTATATGAAATGTAAATGAGAAAATAAAAATTTGACATGATTGTGATTTACTTCCACCGCTAACCCTTTTTTTATCTATTTAATATAAACTTTTAAAATTTAAAAAGTATTAATTACATATTTTTTTATTTTATATTTATATATAAAAAATCATTAATAAATTAAAATTATATAACTATGAAAATTAACAAAAAATATTATAATAAATATTATTTGAATTTAATATTAATTAATAATTTTATTTTATGCATATAATACGAATTTTCCAGCATTTTAAGATCTGCAGTGTTGCAGCGGAGAGAACACTTAAGGGCCCCACAAGCCAAAAGTGCCAAAATATTTATCACGTGTAAGAATAGTTCGCTGAAATGTCAAATCAAAAAGGGTCCCACATGCATACTCATTACTGAGTGGGGCCTACATGAAAATAAGAGAAATCCAGTGAATCCATGAAAAATGAAAGTCACGTGATGGATGTACCATCACTATATTATCTCCCGCAAAAAAATTAATAAATAAATAAATAAAAGAAATAAATTTATTCCGTACATATATTATTCATTTGGGGATATTTTTTTAATAATGTAATTTAAATAAATAATTATTAAATTAAAATATTTAAAAAAAATTTTACGAAAGTGAAATTGTGTGTTTGAAATCGTTGATAGATGGCGCGGCATTATTTGTGGGACCGTAAGAGCAAATCGCTAGTTCCACCAACAGTTTCAGGTGTGAAAACCAACCCTCCTTCCTTGCTTCATTAAAATATTGCTTCTCCATCTTTATATAAATATTATCCGATCATTTGTCATTTTCCTTGCAATGAAAAATTATAAACTCTTCTTAATATAAGTAAACGATATGTTTATGTCAGATCAATAATAATTTTTACAGTATTATCGTAGAAGATCAGTAAATATTTATTTATTTTTATATATAATTATATATGTTCAATTTTATTTTAAATATATAATGATTATAATTTTACTTAATAAAATACAGAAATTGATCGAAATGCGCAACAAACAAACTTTAAAAATCACAACTGTATAGATAATAAAAAAAAGTAATTTATTAATTATATTCTATTAATTTTTTTTGTTGTATACTATAGATCTAGATAATCATTAGGAAAAAATAAATAAATAAGTATTGTTATTATTATTATTATATATAAATAATATAATTACAGTATAATATGTAAACAATAGTATTAGTAGTTTATTATTTTTTTGTTGTTATGAATATTGTTATTGTTTTTATTATTGTCGCTGTCGTGGCTGCTTATATTTTTATCAATAATTTTATTATTTTTTTTAATTTTTTAATATTATTATTTTGACTATTATGGTTACTGATATTATTATTGATATTATTATTGTAATCATAATTATGATTATCTTAATTTTTATTATTTAATTATTATTATTATGCGTAAATATAATAAAAGAAATAATAATTATTATTGAATAAATAAAATTATATAAATTAATTAATGAAATATTTTAATATTTTTCACATATAGGCAGTTGAAAGATGTCGACATATACTGACTTTTATTTGCACATCGAAGAAAAAATAAGTGTTGGAACGTCGGGTTTTCAGTACAATGTATGTGATCCAAATGCCGTTATAAGGAGAATAAGAGTTAAAAATAAGCCGACTCTTTCTGAATTGATTCATAAAATTCACGTAAAATTGGAATTAGGTATGAACGATGTGATTTCTAGAATAATTTACAAAAATCCAATGTACAATCGCAGATCGTTATGTTGGACTTTCGTGAATTTGGTGGATGACGAAGATATAGATGCAATTTATGATAATTTGATGAGATGATAATTATAACTTGGTGGAATTAATTATTGAAGTTGGTGAGGGAGGTGCAGGAGCTAGTCGACCCACTTATGGACAGTGATATTAATATACAAGTGAGGCATTGGAAAGAGAAAATATCGAGGTAAGTCGTCAGCAAATATTTAATGAAGTCGGCCCTAGTCAGCCTACATAGTTCAGTCAGCTAAGACAGTTTATAACTCGATTGGATGGTGAATTACTTGGAACCCAGGTTAGTGTCAGTTCAGCTCAAGCTCAATTGCGCCGATCAGTTAGCCAGGTGCTTAATGCAATGGTGAGTCAACCTAGACGATCAATTAGCCGAAGAGTTGGTAATTTTTTTAGTAAATCACTATTTGGAAACATATCGAAAAGTCATTCTAGTGAGAGAAATTTTATTGGGGGAGTAGTTGCACAACCAAGTCATGTTACAAAACTCGATAGTCAGCGATATTCGATTTTCCATTTTTCAGGTACCAGTCGAAGGCGTTCTGTTTCCTATGTACCTGATGACAGGCAACGACGATCCATTTCTCATGTTCCACCTGATAGTCAATGCCATTCTATTTTTCACATTCCTGATATCAATCAGCAGTCTTCTGTTCAACAAGTTACAGATATAATGACTAGTCAGCATAGGCAATCTTTCAATAGAAGAGATGTAGATTTACTTTGTGATAGCATTTTCGACAACACTGAAAATATAGGTACAAGCAAGGGAACTGGCTATAATGCTAATACTGCAGATTATGGACAAGAATCATCAATGGCTTTGGGAGAGGATGATGATTTTGAAGATGTTCCAATATACAATGATTATGTATCGCCTAATGATGATGTTGAGGCTAAAACAGTTAACATGATAGCAGATAGTGATGGCGAGAATTCTGATCACACTGAATATGCCAGTCCATTAGCATCAATGCATCCGATAGAAGAGACAGGCGAGGCAAACTTTGTGTTCCCATCGGAGTATTACTTAGAAATAGATTTCAATGCAGCCCAAATCCCCATTTTCTGAAGATGTTCACTTTGCAACTTGGGATGGTGTGTCCGAGTTATCGACAGGCTTGATTTTTAACAGTAAGGATGAAGTGAAATATTGTGTGAAAAAGTATTCAATAATAAGAAATGTGAATTTCAGAGTTGTTGAATCTAAGCCAAATTATTGGATTGTGCGGTGCGCAATGGACGATGATGGATGTAGATGAAGGTTAAGAGCTATTAGAAAAGGAAATAGTCTTTTTTGGATTGTGACAAGATTCAAAGGACCTCATTCATGTCTTGCTGGTAATGTATCAATGGATCATCGACAATTGGGCTCTCAAATTATTCGCAATTGCATCATGGGTATGGTAAGTAAACGACCAACCTT